>JBBPJQ010000694.1:0-18101 GCA_038088795.1 Boletus rex-veris
GACGAAGCAAGTGAGATAAGCAGATAAGGCTTATGGAATGTAGGATGAGTCAGCGACGAAAAAGAAAAACAAAGTCCAAGGACGAGATTCGAACAAGCGAGTACAAGAGAAAAGACAAGTCGTAACAGAGACAACAACGCGGCATTCCATGTCACCTCCAATTCAACACCTCTATCCTCACCTGCCTACCCCACCACTACAATTGCTGAATGCATGGACATTGATCACCCTCTTTTGTACCCAGTCGCATGTTCCCAACGCTTCTTTCTTCTATGACAGATGGTGCATGTGTGACCTTCGACGGGCACACATGTCGCACCAAACCCTTCCCCGCATACACAGTTCCCCTTCCCCATCACTGCCAAGAACATCAACTCGTTCAGCAAGGGGACAATCATGCACATGCACTACATCAGCCATCCCCGCTTCTCCCAAGACGTGGGACCAAAAGACCATGCTAGGAATCCCGCTTCTGCTACCTGATTCTGTCTACCACGTTCACCAGTCATCAGCCATCACCTGCAACCTCGAAGTCTGCCAAGCCGTCCCCTCATCCTCGCCTGATTCTCAAGGTTTTCAAGGTTGACCGACCAAAGCATGACTGACCTTCCATTGGTGGTCAGGAGATGAGACGGTACGTATTGACATCGATTTTACCAAATTTGCTATATATAAAAATGATCCCCCAGATGAAGAGGACCCCCTCTGACAAGATGGTTGCTTCAACTGGTGGGAGCAGTAGCCATGCATCTGGACCCGCTTTCCCGTTCAAGAGTGTCCTGAAGCCGGAGATCAAGGTACTGCACGGAGAGAACTCGGCAGTGCGCCCGCAACTTGATGCTATACTGGTACAATTGACGGTGGTGCAAAGGCGGTGGACCGCCCTAGCTCCCTTTCCATAGCGCTGCATGCCAGGATTAAGCGGCGACCCTAGCGAGCTGCCTTATCAACTGCTCCCCAAGGGGCATATGCTGCTTCCACAAGTTGTTAGACTTTGTTGCCATCTGTTCCATCGCCACCAATGGTGCACGCTTCCAGCTCCCACTTCTCTTCTCCCAGGACCATGGCATCGAGTCTGTGAGCATCCCTTCCACCAATCGAAATAGCTCCAGTGGTTGAGACTTTACTGGCAATCAATGGATTCTGGGATGAGTCAGATCCGTCGGTCGGTGGGAGTGGTTAGCCCACATGCTGAATAATGGCGGTGTCTTTGCCTCTCTTTTTTCTTGCTCATCTCTTTCATTTGTCGCTTCACATGCTCTTCCTTCTTTCTGTCATTGAGTTTGTAACTACAAGTGCCAATAACCTCGATGAAGATGGACCCGGCGAGCTACACAAATAGAACAGTTTTAAGGCTGGATGCTCATTGCTCATGTTGGATCCAGTTTCAAGTGATTGGATGTGAGAAGTTGGGCAACATGTAGTACTGGTGCATGTGGCACTATGACTACTAGCTACGGCATTATACATAGCACTGGAAATCATGTCACTCGCCTGCATTGACACTGGAAATCAGTGTCACCAGAACGGAAGGTAATGAAAATAAATGTCTAGCATCTGTCACTAAAAAGACACGTCCCAGACATCAGTGGCATGGACACTGAGCTTCTTTTTGTTGAAATCTGGGTATTTGTTTCTTTACTTCTTTTCCATAACCCAGATTCTAGACCTGATTACATCAATGGTCCAGACCTTTGGACACTAGGTCCGATTACACTATCACATATTACTCATCATATGACATCATAGATAACAGCCATTATTGCTATTGACTATAGATAGGACCCTTATCATTCATTATACGATATGACTCATTTCTATCTCTTATCTTTACCTACCCTAGAGTAGAGGCATACAGGTATAAACAAATACCTGAACCCTATATAGAGGAGAGCTCATCCTATATCGCTCTCCTTAGTTCTAATACTCTTACCACTGTATACAAAGCTTGTTTCACTCGCTTTCTACACACCTCCGCTCCTCAAGCTAGCAATCTCTATCCTCAGACCTAGTGAGTACCTCCCACTAGGCACATACCTTCCTCTTGTCATTTGCATTACGCTTGTGGCACCTACTGTCCTCAGACAGTAGAGACAAATGGAGTACCGCACACTTCGTTACTTTTTGAATCGTAGTACACAATGTAATCATGTTCGTCAGCATTTTGAGATCGACCATTTATTTCGTCCAATGTGTGTGAAACCAGAATTAACGCATTTGAGGCATACACCATGTCTGGTTATGTAATTACCCCACACTGGACGACTTAGTGTCAGAAGGCTTGAAGAATGGTACAATGGTATGGTTCATTCAATTGTACAATACCGCATCAGCTCAACCACCCTTTACTCACCAGCCCCAGGGACACCTCCTCACGCATGAACACATCCATGCACCTGCATGCTCATCGCCCACAAATCATGTCTCCTTCGCTGGATCCAGTCTTCCCAATCCACCCGTTCACGTGCTGCAAACGCTCTCAGATGTCCCCAGTGCAGCACCCCCTACAAACTGACGAGCTCGAATCTGTGGTTACTCCGATGGTTGGACATGGGAAACAAGGGGTTATCTATGGTCGGGAGAGTCATCAGCATAGGCAGCCTGACTGTCGTTGTCATCAGTCTCGATACTGGTGCGTGGTCCAACCCGTTCTCACTAGAATGCTGCTCACATGGTCACCTTTCTCCAAGGACTGTACATACTCAGCACTGCATATGGAGCATATGGCGTCAGGGAATTCCTTGGAACAGAGTGAGTGCTACTTTTTTTCCATTTCTAATTGCCATGTTGAGTCAATCATGATCAGAATGTTTGACATCCTCCTTACAGACGATCTGTCCAACTGGCCCTGGCACAGCTTCATCAATCTTCCTCTGATCCCTCTTGTGCTCATCTTCTCCCAACTCCCTCTCAAATCCAATGTCACACCACTCATTCCATTATTGCTTGCATGGCCGACCAGTGTGCCCGTTGCAGGCAGTGCTTTGAACAGGATCAGGGTTGCGCAGAGCATGGATAGTCCTCTGCCAACTCCACAGTCTGGGAAATACTTGTTCCCTCTCCTTCCACATTAGCCACCACCCCTCTTTATTCTTGGCTTGTTCATCCTCCCGATCGTCTGGGAAGGCTACAAATGGGTATTCTCACAGTTTTCGAATTGGGTGCTCAATTCCAAAGTTGTGTTGGGTGGCGGAGAACGCTATCAGGGTCAGTGAGGAGAACGCGATATGCACCAGGTCTTGATGGGTGCTGTGGCCGATGACAAGCCATTCCTAAGGATCCGAGTGAATGTGCATCTTGATGAGGAAGATGAACCTGCACCTCTTGGCGCCCAGCCAGACGGACGCCCAGACCGTGGTTTAAGACAAGCCAATGGGGATGGTGCCAATGGTGGTGGCGAGGATGACGACAATGGGGAAGTAGCCACTACGGCCGAGAACACGATTCGCGTCTTAGGAACATTGCTTGGACGACTGATCGGCGGGGCATTGATCATCCCTCACATATTGTCTCTGATGGGTTCGATGCTGCTCTGGCTCTCCAAGCATTCGATGCTGCTGCGTAAGTTCCTCACCGTGCATCCACCTTTGTGAGCAGCGGGATGTGTCAGGCCACTTGGGCTGACATCTGGAACAGTCTCGGTGGAGTGCTCGGTCCATGTGTGGTGCTTGGGGGAAAAATGTTAGGGGAGGTGGGTTTGTTGAGGCGGTTGGGATTGGCAGGTATGTTGGGGCTGAGTGTGGCTTGGTGGGGAATGTACACCTGGGCTGAGTGTGACCCTGTCTGGTGCGTCCCGCTCTGTTTTTAAATCTATTGTACTGTTGACGTGGACACTGATAGGTGGAGAAATTCGTTGGGACTTGGGTTTTTCATTGTCGTATGTCGGCTGCTTTTATCTTCGTCATTGTGATAGTATGTGCTGACAGATCGGCATTTCTAGGCCAAGGACTGTATACACCTTCTCCATCTCTATCTGACCAAATGGGAGCTAGAAAGTTGGAGGGTGAAGAATCAGTCATTTGAAGGTGCGGACATTCGAGACATCGACTCGCAAGCGCACATGTGATGCGTGACTGATGGGATGGGACTCATCGGAGAAGCTGGTGATGCGGTTGCGGTGGTTGTGTCATCATCACCAGTTACTCGCTAGCATTATTCTGGTGTTGCTGATGTAGTTTTGACAAGGTCATACTGGGGGGTATGCATAAATAAGCATTTATTTTGATGAGCAAGAACATCCTAGTACCCATCCCCCCAGAAGCCTGTAAGTTAGTTGGATGGCCAACAATTGTGATGACCGTCAGATTTTGATGCAGATGAGTACAACCATGAGTGCGGATTACAGCGGTTTTCAAAAGTTCGTGGAATTTGACCAAATTGTTTGCAATTTTGGGCCATCACGTATCGTCACGTACGCAGGACCCCGAATATAACCTAGCTACGTATCAGTACTACTAGCGGCTTTTTTTCACATCACTTGGCACCATGCCTGTGTCGCCATTCTGAACACCGGAACCTGTGAAGAACTCGGAAGTTGAACAGGTATTCTCCATGTCGTTGATTGTCTATTCCAAGGTCAAGAAAATGCTTCGAGGTAAAGCTACCTCAAAGGAAGAGAAGACGACAAAAACGAAGGAACTTTCGTTTGCCATCAAGTCTTCGAACTATACCGAATTTTTGTGGGGTATGCTTGAAAAGCATGGCCAGGACGACTACGAGGTCACCGCGAAGAAACATTACCCGTTTAGATACACTTTACCGAAGATAAAAGGGTATGTTTTTATTTGTTCATTACATGACTCAGACTCATGGTGAATGTAGGCAACGCGTTGCAGATGCGATCGATGTTGATGACATTGCCGACTACAAGGAAATGGTGATGAAAATCGATGAAAGCAAGCCAGTGGTGTAGGAACCTGAGGTTCCTTGTGTCTGCATCCCCTCCTTTTCCCCTTTTACAGATAACATAAAGTCATTGGTATTCGTCCTCCAAGGTATCCGTCACATCCGTGTCCATTCCGAGTCGTGTCCGAGGTCCGTCTTCACATCCATATCTGTTTTCATCATGTGTCCGTGTCCATGTATTAATTAGATTGGCGTTATATGCAACGGATGTCTTCTCCGTTCTTTTCATTTACCCTTTTCCTCCTTGGTATCAATGACCACAGCCTTGTAGAGTCAGCGTCACCATCATACATGGCCTTGGATCCATCAAACCGGTACCGGTTGCCTTCGAGTCACTACCCGACGCAGGGCAGATGGGCTTTTGACTGCCACCACTTTCGCCTATACATAATAAACTAATTTCTACTTCGCCGCTGGTTTAGCCATGAGCCCCAAAAGTTTTCACTAAGTACAGTCTCTGCTTGTCACATATCGAAATAAGGTTCGGACGCAGTCTAGGGTATGCCCTGGACTATAAAAAGTCATGTCTTAGCTACCAAATGGATCTACCTTTTTGATCCCTTCTTTGCCTGACTCGTGACAGGCCCCGTTGGTCGTCGTTGTATGCCATCCATATTTCCGTTGTCATGCCCGTTGTCGTCCGTGATCCAGCTGTTGTTCCCATCCCTGTCCCTATTCGCATCCGTCCAGGATAACTTCCGGACACCTTTTATCCCGCTCGGGAAGTCTCCGCTACCCCTTCTACTACAACACCCTTCATAGAACCCCTTGGGACGAGTATACTTGCGCCCACATTTTCACCTCAGTCTCTCTTTATAGAGGACACCATCAACCCCTTTCTCATCACTTCAACTGGAGCCCACCGCGAGGGGTTCACCTAGGTTGTTAAGAAGGTCGCTAAGACCCACACCTGAGCGTTTGGAGGTCGACGATCTCCTCACTAATCTCCACCGTTTAGATATTTCAACTGAGTCCGATTTTTTCGTTCCAGTTACTCCCGAGTGAGCACTCCATAACTGTATCTCCTCTCCTCTCCTTGACTTACCATTCGTACCAGGGGGCTTTATCCATTCAACCCCACAGCAGGCTGATTATTCTTTACAGTACCGCTCCCCGGATATTACTCCGCTCTCCCCTTTAACTCCTTCCCCTTCTTCCTCATCATCGTCCGACTCTCCTGCGTCTTCACAGACACAATCCGAATCCAGTTCGTCAGCGTCGTTGTCTTACCTCTTCGACCTCACATCCAACCCATTCATATCCATCCTGGGTGCGCGTTTTACATCATCCACACCATCGTCACTCACCACCACCAATTCCACATCCGTTTCGCCGTTCACAGCGAGACCAATCACACTTCCAACCCCATCTGTCCCAACTCCGTCGATAAACCCGGCATCTGTTCCATCCGTCCCATCCGTTCCAACTTTGTTGATAAACCCGGTTCCCACTCCATTTGTCCCAACCTCATTAATCACCAAACCATCCGTTCCATCGAACCCGAATCTGTCGATAAATCCACCGCCACCACCTCACCCACGAAACCCACCAATGGCCGCACCAATCCAAATGCCTTTCCGAGGAACCCCCAACGCGCCCAAGTTTAACGGAAAGCGACCGTCCGAGCTTCCCCGTTATCTCGAGGATATAGAGTTCCTTGGCGATGCAGCGCACATTGACCAAGCCGGGAAAATCAAGGCAGCAATCCGATGTGCGGCACTAGATGAAGCTGAAGTGTGGCAGACGCTTGCAGAGGCAACGGCCGTCCCAGTGGATTGGACCGCTTTCACCACAGCCGTAAAGAATATGTACCCCAGATGTGAGGGAACTAACCGCTATAGCAGGGGTGACATACAGTACCTCATGCAGGATCACCAGCGAAAGAGCATGCGCAACCAGGATGACCTCAGAGAGTATACCTGAGCCTTCTTAAAAATAGCCGCGGCACTCATAACTAACAACAAACTCACAACAACCGAACAAAACATGCTCTACCTCAACGGATTCCCTCATGCCCTTCAGCAAAAGATCCAAGAGCACCTCCTTATCATCAAGCAGGATATTCACCCGGATGACCCGTATCCGATGGACGACATCACCACAGTTGCCAAGTTCCTTCTATCCAGATCCACCTTCAGATCGTCACTACCACCCACGTTTCAACCAGCTGCTCAGCAACCCACATTTCATCCCGCCGCTCAACAACCCGTGTTTTATCCGGCTGCCCAACAACCCACATTCAATAACACTCCTCAACCACCATCAACCTATCAACCAAACTGTCAACACATGCAACCGTCTGTTTCTCTTCCATCATACAATCCATCTCTCACTATCAAAGTCGAAGCTAACCAAGCTATCTGTCCACCAGCCTTGTGCAAATTCTGCGCAGGGCTCGGTCATTTTATGTGGATGTGTCCGGTCTGCATCGAGTATTTGAACTCAGGGAAAGTTGTCCAAGGAACTGATGGCAGACTTTACTTGCCGGACGGTCTCGAGATACCACGAGTACTGGGGGGACGATGTTTTAAAGATGCAGTGGACCAATTTTTTGCATCGCGGCAATCTGCCCCACCTTCTGCTTCTACCTCATCTTCAATGAGGGTTAACTCTTTTTCGAGGGATTCACTCCCTCATGTCACTGTGGGTATTCTAGCCACGTCGTATCCGGAGACACCCGTGGTACTCAATATTGATCTGTCCGCTTTTGCGTTCATGACAGAAGAATCAGATAGTGAAGACAAACCCATTGCTACTAACCCTGCGTTCCAGCCATATATCACGCACGCTTGGGCAACGTTCCAGGCGGATAACACATCCAAGGATAAAGGGAAGCGTGTTCGGTTTGACAGTGTTCTTATGCCGCCTTGGAAGAAGACGGATAGTAGAGCGGCTACGGTCTCGGAAGATATACTCTCGCCTCAGATGAAGAAAACGCCACCGACCTCGACACCGGCATCCACATCTAGGAACAATGCAGGTCCTTCGACATCATCAACATGCACTGCTGGATCATCGGGATCCAGCATTAACCGACTGCCCCTGGCTATTATCCCATCACGTGCCCCTCAAGCGAACCCATCAATAGTTCCTACCACGCAATATAAGTATTCATTTCCCCTGGAAGATGACTCAGCACCAAAACGAGTCTTGGATCACGTACTGGACACTAGTATCCCAGTACCGGTAAAGGATCTATTTGCTGTATCACCCGAGTTCCGGAAGCAATTCCATGATCTCACGACCGTGAAACAAGTTACTATGTCATCCCATTCGATCCAGGTGAACGAGTTAGCCGGACGTGACCCCTCCGCTGTCAACCGAGACTTTGGTGATCAGGTGCACAAAAATGACGAAGGACTTATCGTTGCACATCACAGCCTGCCGCTTAGAGCAATTGAAGTGAAGGTTGGTGGTACCGGATGAACCTTACAGGGCGTTCTGGATTCCGGATCCGAGATTGTTGCTATGCCGAAACGCATATGGGAGGAGATCAGGCTTCCTATCTGGTCAGACCACACGATGAAGATGTCATCGGCAAACACCAGCGTCAATATGACAATTGGGGTACTCGAGAACCTCATACTGGACTTCGGTGCAGGAGAGGTAATGGTACAAGTACAGGTCCTTGCACGTGCCAACTTTGACTTACTACTCGGACGACCATTTCACTGCCTCATGAGCATGACCACTTAGGATTTTCCAGATGGTTCACAGACGATAACTCTCTGTGATCCAAACACGGGGAAACAGTTCACACTACCTATGCGGTCGTGGTCTGAAGGTTGCCCTCGCTGCCGCGAGAACAAGCAGTGCAACGGACACCAATCCATAGTCGAGATGGGTTTTTAGCTCTCAATGATCCGTCTAACGACTGGGGAGATTTCAATGAGCTATTCGACCGTTCCGACTCCGAATCCGATGACATACTGTTATGACCACTACTCAAGCATTATGGACTTATCGTTTTTCTTTCACTCACAACCCCTATCTATTCCTTTCACGCATTCACATGCCTTCCTTTCATATCCGCTTCAACACTTCTATCACACATGCGTATCTAATCTCCCACATCTATGCTTCCTATTCACATTAGATCTGCATTGCAACCTCATGCTGCCACATACATGCACATCACGCATGCCGGGCTATGTACACAGGTATATCACGTGACCCAGTGTCCAGAGTATTTACTATATATAGCAGTAGCACAGCATGGTCTGTGCGCACATGTACTTACTATATAAACCCCAATGCAGCGCCAGAGAACACTAGTCTTGTTCTCTTGGAGTTTCCCCTACAGGCAACTCTACTTTCCCATCTCTTGTCTTTTTCTCTGTGCAAGTGACCTAGCACTGAAGCTTCACTTAACTGTGAGTCTTTAGGGTTGTTTCACTAGAACAAGACTATATGTACTTTAATCGCTACCTCACTTGCGGACGACTGTTGAAGTAGATCGCCGAAGACCCCAAGACGTTTCCTACCGCCCACCATACTCTTGCGTTTATGTCGCATCCTCCAGTACGTTCAAGAGGATACAACATGTTATACAGGGCTCAAGATATCTTTTTAGTGTCTGCGTCCCCAACTTACGTCTCATCGGTAGAAGGATCGTCGCTCATACCCAATGAGCACATATCAGAGGTTCAGGAGTGGTTTGGGTCGACCCAAGAAGAAAACGGGTCGTTAAATTTAGTTTACCCTCCAACACCAGTAGTAGAAGCAGCAGAGGCAGGACCGGTGCACACACAGCAGCCCGGAAGCCCTGCCCCATCATCTCTCGTCCTTTCGGACTACGAGAGTCAACTGGAAGCGCCAGTCGCTCTCCATGCCCCCTTGGTCAACAGCGGAAGCTACGACCCGAACGAGTACGACCCCCCAGCACCCCAGCAGATCCTGCCGGCATTAGTGCCATTATTCGTGCTGGAGAGAGTAGTCGAGTGGCTCGTCGAAGGGCTAGTGGACAGAGTCAGAAGAGAACGGATTAGGGAAAGAGAATCCACTCTGTATGAAAGACCTCGCCAACCAAGGCAGAGAAAGGTGTGGCCAGCAGCCACAAGGATAAGAGAAGCAAGGGAAAGAGACCTCTGGGAGTTCGAAGATGAAATACAGTTCACCCCATGCCTCAGACCAAGGAACAGGTGTTACAAGGCGAAGAGATGCCCCACCTTAGCACCACACACAGCGGAACCTAGAATATGCCGCTTACGAGTACCAAATCCCCCTCTTCCAATCTAATATAAAACAATACAATGTCTTTCGATGGCACAGTGTTCGAAAACAATCTCCTCAATGGAGAACTTGACGTGTAAGTAACAAATGATCTCCTTGCTATGTTCGATTACTTTTCCAATGAACGACACGGCCACATTACACATATCAACACATGTCTAAATGAAATCAACACACTCAGAACCCAGCTCGCGGCTATCCCCGCAGCAGGTACCGGAGGCAGTACAATGCCCAAAATGAGCAAAGTGTTCCAAGACCCTGGAAATTACAACAGGTCGAAAGGAAAGTTCGAAGAATGGTGGATTAAGATGAAGGCATGGATTGCCGAGAACCCCACCGTATTCCCACAAGGTTCACACAAGGCAGTGGTAGCTGTGCTATCATGCCTTGAGGGACAAAAGGCAGGTGGCTTTGCCTGCACAAGAATAGATCGCCTATTAAGCGGCGGTACCTACACGTGGACAGAGTTAGAAGGAGAGATTGAAGCACTCTTCCGCTCCGTTAATCAACAAGAATGGGCTAGACAGAAATTACATGCCCTAAAACAAACATAATCAATGCCCATAGATGATTGGATCATCGACTTCCAAAGATATGAACCACAAGTGGGCATGGACCCAACCCATCTAATAGAGCTCATTGAGCACAATGTCCAACGCTCGATAATCGACAAAATCCTATTGGAGGGACCACGTCCCACCACAGTCCTCGCTTATCTTGCAAAGATCCGAGAGATAGGCACAAGGAAGCAGTTGATCAGCTTCTTATGCGGCGGCAGTAGCCGAAGATCTAGAGATCCAAATGCCATGGACATAGACGCCTTTGAGCGTAGACCCTCGATGTCTAATGCTCCAAGGAAATGCTACAACTGCGGAGGAAGTCACTTCGTCAAAGACTGTCTCAAGCCAAAGCTGGCATGTCCAGACTGCAAATGGCTAGGAGGAGGACACAAAAAGGAATGTCAACGAGGAGGCCGCAAGGCCAGAGGAATCAAAGAAGAAGGTGCCACCTCATGGGATGAGTCATCAGGCCCAGACCAGGTTGTCCATGGCATGTCCTATGACGAGATGAAGGCCTACTTCTTTGATCTCAAAGACACCGAATCCAAGAAGAGAAAAGGGAAAGCCACATGAACGAACTGGGTGTTCATGCGGATATAAAGAAGGTTAGGTTTAATTTATCTGACGACAATAGGTATTTGCCACTGGCTGGTGAAGAGTCCGAAGAATCAGACAATGAGTCATCATTAATGCCAAGTGGGCCTCCCTTAGTGGAGCTCGGCAGGGGCTTCACACCTGTGCTTAATTCACTTTCAAACTCTGATATCCAAATCCTGGAAGAAGCGTGCATATGTAGCACAAATCTGCAGAAGGAGATCTGTATGACTATTCGAGTCGCTCCCTCTCACACCAAGAATTTCATCACCGCAGAAGCTCTGCTTGACAGTGGAGCAAATGTCATATTCATAGATTGCGCTTGGGCTCAGAGACATCAGTTACCCCTGATGCCACTTCGCAATCCCATACCCGTATTTAATGTCGACGGAACAAAGAATTCTGCCGGAAACATTACGCATTCCGCAGAAGTTATTATTGATTACCAAGGACACAGAGAATGTGTCACAGCTGAAATCACCAATCTTGGAAAGAATCAGATGATACTCCGCTTCTCCTGGTTGAAGAAGCACAACCCTAATATTGACTGGACTAAAGGCACGGTCGAAATGACACGATGCCCATGATCATGCTCCTTCCTTCAGGATAAGAATTCATTCTTACAACATGCTGACAAAGAAGAAGAAGAAAATGCATATCTCGCTTATGCTGTACGTGCGGCTTTAGATAAGCCTACCTCTAAGAAAGAATCAGCAGAGGAACTCGTACCAAAAGAGTTCCACAAGTATTTAAAAGTATTTCATAAAGGAGAATCAGAGTGCATGCCGATACAGAAACCATGGGATCACGCCATTGATATGAAAGACACGTTCACCCCCAAGAAAGGATGTCTCATTCCCCTGTCTGTCACAGAACAACAGGAAGTTTCTGAATTCATCAACGATCAGCTCAAAAAGGGGTATATTAGACCCTCTAAGTCTGCACAAATGTCACCCATGTTCTTCATACCAAAGAAGGATGGATGAAAACAGATGGTACAGGATTACCATTATCTAAATGAACACACGATCAAAAATAATTATCCATTACCTCTAATCTCGCAATTGGTCGATAAGCTAAAAGGGGCTACTTTATTCTCAAAGATGGATCTCAGATGGGGATACAACAATGTACACATCAAAGATGGTGATGAATGGAAGGCAGCTTCATGTGCTTCCGAGGAGCATTTGAACCCCTCGTCATGTACTTTGGGCTATGCAACTCACCTGGAACATTCCAAGCCATGATGAATGAGATCTTTGCAGATATGGACGACTGCATCGTTGTGTATATTGATGACCTAATGATATTCACCAAAACAGACGATTGTGCCATGCACAACAGGATCGTTCTGGAAGTACTCCGACGCCTCGAGCAAAATGACTTATTCATAAAACCAGAAAAATGCACATTCCACGCCTCAGAAGTAGAATTTCTAGTGATGATTGTAGGAAAAGACGGAATAAAGATGGACGAAACAAAGGTTCAAGCCATTCTGGAATGGCCTACACCCAAGAATTTCCGAGGAGTTAGAAGCTTCTTGGGACTAGCGAACTTCTACCGAAGGTTTATCCAGGATTATGCAAAGGTGGCTAGACCACTTAATGACTTGATGAAAAAGGAAAACCCCTTCAAATGGAAGCAGAAACAACAGGAAGTGTTCGACATGCTGAAACATCATTTCACCACAGCCCCTGTTCTCACCTTCCCTGATGACAATGCTCAATTCCGCTTAGAATGTGATGCTTCTGATTACACAACAGGAGCAGTATTATCTATTCAGAAAGACAACAAATGGCACCCAGTTGCCTATTCCTCTCACTCCATGTCTCCACAGGAACGGAATTACCCTATCGCCGATAAAGAAATGCTCAGTGTCATCCGTTCACTTGAGATATGGCGCCACTATCTAGAAGGCGCAAGACATGAATTTGAAATCTGGAATGATCATGCGAATTTGCAATTTTACATGACACGTCAGGACCTCAACAGGAGGCAAGCACGTTGGGCGCAATACTTATCACACTTCAATTTCAAATGGTTACATAAGCCAGGAGCTACTATGGGAAAAGCCAATGCTCTCTCTAGACAAGAAGATCACACAGTTGGACTAGAAGACGATAACAAAGGAGTATTAGTTATTTCCCCGGAGAAGATTAGAGCACACCACGTTCTGCTCTCCGATGAAGGGGACACCATTAAAAACCGCATTTCTGACACAATCAAGCATTTTACCAAAGAAGACATCAGCATCTTATGTAAAGATTGGAAAGTCTGTGTCGAGGTTGATGGATTCCTTTACGACACACTCCACAGGCTATATGTGCCTCATGACGCTGATTTATGCATGGAAGTCGTGTGCTTACACCACGACACCCCTATGGCCGGACACGCCAGTTCAGACAAGACATTAGACCTGCTGCAGCGGCTATTGGTGGCCAGGATTGGCTACATTCATTAAAAGTTATATCGCTAGATGCAATCAATGCCAATGGTTCAAAGGGACTAATCAGGCACCGGCTGGTTTGTTACAGCCACTTCCTATTCCTGATCACCCCTGGGAACATATCTCGGCGGATTTCACTACAGATCTCCCCCTATCCCAAGGCTGTGATTCTATTCTGGTAGTAGTTGACAGGTTCTCCAAGGAAGTCGAACTGATCCCCTGCACGAAGAAAACCACAGCACTCGATACAGCTAAATTATATCTAGATCACGTCTGGAAGCATCACGGCCTTCCATGCACTATCATATCCGACAGAGGACCGCAGTTCGCCAGCACAGTCATGGCTGACATATGCATATGCCGCTCTCTTGGTATTAAACCTAAATTATCCACATTGTTCCACCCACAGACGGATGGACAAACAGAACGCATGAATCACGAAGTGCAACAGTTTCTTTGCTTATTTACATCAGAAAAGCAAGATCAATGGGCCGCTTGGCTACCCCTGGCCCAGTTCTCCATGAATTCCAAGAAAGCCACTGCAACAGGAAAGTCCCCTTTCGCAGTAACACGGTCATATGAGCCCCGCATGGGCATTGAATCACGCAACTCTAAGGCACCAGCCGCCACCGAGTTTACCGACCGCATGGCTGACACGTTGGATCAAGTAAAAAGTAATTTATCCGCAGCTCAGGACCACATGAAACGTAATGCGGATTGCCACAGATCTGACTCCCCTAATTACGCAGTCGGAGATCAAGTATGGCTATCCACTTCTAACTTGCGTTTGACACGTGCCTCTCGTAAATTAACAGAGCGATGGCTCAGCCCCTATGTGATAACGGACCTCATGGGTCCCAATGCTGTGAAACTTAGGCTGCCCTCTTCCATGAGGATCCACCCTGTCGTTAATGTATCATGCATCAAGCCGTATAAGGACAGATTGCCTGGACAATCCACCTTCCGGCCTGGTCCAGTTCTGGTAACCGAAGATCATGATGACGAATATGAAGTTGATTACATCGTTGACTCACGGTACAAGGGCTGTCGCCTCGTGTTTCTCGTTCACTGGAAGGGCTATGACGATACCGATCGGACGTGGGAGCCTGCAGCTAATCTCATGCATGCCAAGGACATCATCCAGGACTTTCACAAGAGTCACCCTTCTGCCCCTAGAGCCTTATCTATGACGCCAGCGGCGTTTTCCTCCCTATTCCGGAGTTGTGAGAACTTCACCACAATGAATCCACGCCGTCTACCCTTTGATCGCCTGGAAGTCGATCTATAGACCAGGGGACCTCACATATATAAGGACAGCGCATTCATCCTGATTTCCCCATCATCGCTCACACTCCCATAAAACAATGAACTCCACAACAATGGACTTGTTCCTTTTCTTTATCTTCCATTGGGTCTTCTTGACCTACTCCATCTATAACTTCCTCTATTACTATAACGATATCATTCATGCCCTCTTTTCACACCACGATTTTACCTTCTTTCATCTTATTCATCTATGGCTCCTTATGGTCTTCACCCCTACTCGCTTGAGATATGTCACCCCCTTGCCAGGTCTCCTCCCCAGACGCTTAACCCCTTTTGATGAAGGGTATTGGCAGAGGAACCTGTGTGCTCCCCATTCCATCGAATCACGCTCTCATGGACCACTCTCGTCCACGATTCCCTCCTGCTCTTCCACATCTTCCTCTTCGGATCAGGATCCACCACACGACGGCGCATACATTGATCACGGAATGGCACCAGCACCTTGGGACACAGCCCAATACTGGGATGCCAACTACGCCAACGACTATGATGATGCCTGGGGACAAGAGAATGATCAATGGGAAACATTGTCAGGACAAACTGAGACTGGTCTCCCACTCCCCACTAATCCAAAATCGTGGCAGATCGAGATCCAGCAGCTAGATCCAAGTCCAATGTTAACATACAACAAGACTCTTCGACACCACTTCGGTCCAGAGTTTGACCACTTTTTCCCGAACTCCCAACCTCATTCCAACCCGTTGCTGGTCAACATGGGAGAACCCGGAATCCATGCCTGGGGCAATGACAGAGACATGCCGGGTAGTCCAATCACTCAGGCTAGTGATCCACACTCGTCGGATGATGACGAGACATTCCAGGACTTGGAAGAGTACTGATCAACCAGGATGTTTGATCTTAGGACGGGGAAAGTGTTACGACCGCTACTCAAGCATTATGGACTTATCGTTTTTCTTTTATTCTCAACCCCTATCTATTCCTTTCACGTATTCACATGCATTCCTTTCATATCTGCTTTAACACTTCTATCACACATGCATATCTAATCTCCCACATCCATGCTTCTTATTCACATTAGATCCGCATTGCAACCTCATGCTGCCACATACATGCGCATCACGCATGCCGGGCTATGTACACAGGTATATCACGTGACCCAGTGTCCACAGTATTTACTATATATAGCAGTAGCACAGCACGGTCTGTGCACACATGTACTTACTATATAAACCCCAATTCAGTGCCAGAGAACACTAGTCTTGTTCTCTTGGAGTTTCCCCTACAAGGCAACTCTACTTCCTTTCCACTTGTCTTTTTCTCTGTGCAAGCGACCTAGCACTGAAGCTTCACTTAACCATGAGTCTTTAGGGTTGTTTCACATCACTTGACTTGTGTCACTTAGTGCTATCGATGGATCACCTGCGAGGCAGCAAGTTGTATTGTTTTGACATGTTGCTCATGGAACACTTGTTGAGTTCTGGGCTGGCCATGTCCCAGATCGATGTTCAGTGATGGATGCACCCAATGATATTGAGCCTGATAAGGTATGTATCCCGATATTCATCAGACTGAATTGAGTTGCCTATAGATGCACAGGAACATGCTCTACAAGGGACTGCAGGACCATGAATTGGTCAGGAGGTACCCCAATGGTTGCAGCATGGTCAAAAACATGTTCTTTATCACCCACAACCACAAAGAGAATGGTGGGATGGACGATATGGCAAGCAAGTACAATGTGTATGAGGTGAGGACACAGTCCATCTCTTGAGCGGTGAACAGGGAAAGGCTTACACTGGGAATTCAAAATTGAGATGATCTGAGACCTTGTGCTCTACCTCCTCTAGTAGGCTGTCCCCTATTCCTCGTTGTTTCTCACACTTATCCTTTCTTTAGACAAGGGTATTACTCTGCGGAGGGCAACATTGTCATCTTGTGTGCCTATCTAGACCAACTCACCCAACTCAGAGATGCCCTGGGGGGTGAAGTTGCAGTTGTGATTGATGAATGGGATCAAGCCGCTCTCGATGACCGCGAAGGTGATGAAGAAGACGTGGGTGGCACTTTCCTTGGCACAGCTGTCCAGCATGTCAAAGTGATGAGTCGTGTATATTGCTTTCGTCCATGAGAAATACAAGTTGTCTAACAAAGCCGACTTTCAGGTGAGGCTACGGACCATGGATAACTATCAAGGAGAGGAAGGAAAGGTATGCAACCAATGAGCACACTTGAACATCCTGGTTGGTGGGCTAATGATAACGAATATCATCATCCTTTCTCTGGTTCAAAACACTGGGGGTGATGATGATGATTTGGAAAAGCAGATGATATCTCAGCACACTTGGGTTAACATCAGTTTCTTCAAGGTATGTATGAGTGTGTATTCTGTTGTTAGCTGACCGAGTCATCTTGCTTAAGTCAGAGAACTGTACCAATGGTAGGGCATTGCATGCTTTCAAGTGCTACTCACTCGCTCACTTCTTCTCAGTGGCCTTATCCTGAGCTAGTGAAGGTCTTTACATCTTTGGAAATGCAGAGAACTTGTCGGCCAAGAGTAGAATGTGTGGCACACCATTGTTGGTGAACTAGATGCTCAGGATGCATTGGGCCCTGTGGCTTGTCATAGACATTCCGACACAGTTGAATATGTCTCATTCCCCAGGCAACTTTCCCATATTGCGCCAGATGGTAGGTGTCATCATACTCTTTTGCTCATGGTATCATGATTGACAATACTCGCAGGTGGCTGCATGGAGCAGTGCGACACCCTACTGAAGTTACTGAAGTGTAGTGTTTCAAAGTCCAGTCTAGGACTGGTGAAAAAACTGGCAACTGGACTGGACTGGACTGGTCATGCAACTGGACTACAGTTGCAGTTGCCTGGCTTATGGAAATTCAAAAGACCGGTCCAAAACCGGTTGCAACTGGTGTACAGCCACATTTTCTAATTAGTACTATCACCCCTAATTTATTCAGAATTTCTAGCAATTTATTTCAATTTTATTCACTCATATAGATTTGATAACATTTATATGGGTCTAATAATGACATGTCAGTTTGAAATAGGTGTATCCCTT
>JBBPJQ010000695.1:0-18088 GCA_038088795.1 Boletus rex-veris
ACATAACAGACCAGTCTACTTAGTCGACGTAGGCTCTGAACACTGTCAATGTTTGAAGAGCATTGAAAGAAACAGGAACGTTGGCTCCTATAAAGACAACACTCCCTGGTTCTAGCGCCAGAGATTTACCATCCTTGTCCCATTTGATAAAGCCAGCGCCCTCAGTAGCGATGGCAATTGATGGCCCATTAATTGCACTTTGGGACTCCGAACCTCCTTGCACTAGGTTTAACGCAAGGACCGTGAAATCTTGGACGGGAGGATCGTAGGTCACGATGGCTGAATTCGAGCTCGTGGATGGCTGGACCATATGGTTGGACCAAGGAGCGGCTTTGTAGGTCAGACCAGCGAGGAGATTAGGGATATCCTTTGGCTTCGGAGTGAGACCTGCTCGGATGACGTTGTCGGAGTTCGCCATGCACTCCATGATATCTGATCACGCGCGATGAATACTGACACCTGTAGGATGTCACAGCGAAACCCTACCTCCAGAAATATAGGCGTGTGGTTCTCCCGCGCCGAGGAAAATGGCTTGTCCAGTCTCCAACTTGACGTAGTTCAACACGAAGGGGCAGAACACCCCGACGTCTCCTGGATATTGTTCGTTCAAGTCAAGGACAAGGTCCTTGATGTCACTTGGTTCGTTCTCAGTACGGTAACGGGCCGTCAGTCGCGAAAGCTGGGCTTTGACCACGTCCGGATCGGCTTGCATGAGAGCTGAAAAGAGGGTCTGCAGCTGTTCTCGCTCGTCTGGTCCCTCGGCTGAGAGAAAGCGATCTGCGACCGGCTCTGAAACAAGTGCACGAAGTTCTGGCATGTTCCTGAGGTGTGTTTTGATGTCCGGAATGGGCAAAAATCCGCACAGGCCCCTGAAATCCGTCAATGCGATCGCCATCTCGGGCTTGTGGTTGTCATCTTGAACGGAATGAGACCGAGACACCCTCTATAAGCGGGCACCTCACCTGTATAAACCGATGGCTGGCTCGCATGCAGCTGCTCTGCAGTCTTCTTGTCGGGGTGCGTTTGAATACTCAAGGCCTTGTTGATCGAGAGGACCTTGAAGAGAAAGGGAAGGTTCCCGCGGGAAGTGGGGAATTTGTTAGAGACCTCACTTCCGATGAGGTGTGGGTTCGCAGCCAACATGTCCGGGAGACTCAAGCTGGAGCCGACTACCCCTGAAGGTGATCTGACATGCGTGCCCATCCACAACTGGAAAAAACCACATCAGTCATCACTAATGCCAGTGTGCAACGATCATCATCATCAACTCGCCTCCGCGTAACGGGCAGAGTTGTCGAGCACGAAACCGGGAATGTCTGCCCCTGCAGCAAGCTGAGCCACTTTGGATTGATTCCCGACTTTTCCCCAGTCGTATTTCTGCAGCGTTGGCGCGATGCGGAAGACGGCTTGAGTTGTGCTGCTCATGGTGATTCAGTGGAACCGAAGTAACTGACAGTGGGGACCAATCTGTATCCAAGCGATGTAACTCCGAGTCGAAGCGTTCAGTGTCCGTACCTTATAATATGCCTTACTCAGGCTGGCATCCCATTAAACGGACGCTCTCCAAGTCGTTGCCAATCATCCAAGTACTGGGTGTGGGGGTCCGTTGATCCGATGTGCACCTTCAATGCGCCAGAGCTCGACAAGTCACTAGTATGCTACTACTACCAAACTACTACTACGATCGGAGTTGATGAGGTCCGCCCGAGGCGAGGAGTGCCTACTCGCCGAGGCCCCACTCGATCGAGCCTCATTGGATCAGATAATCGTTGGTTATTCCCCATCCAGGTAGATCTGGGCCCAGGAAGTTGGGACGGTCCCTGTTACCAACGGTCACCCCTGGCACATGTTGGGGCACAGATAAACGAAAGCGGTACTCGTTACTCGTATCGATTGCTATTTAAAAGGCACCCCACAACCCTTGGCACGCACAAAGCATCGCCTTCGTACGCGAGTATATTAACCCACCCAAACGAGCGACAACCATTCTCCAGACCCCATCTCTCAGCAGTCCACTCTCGCGTTCATCGTCCCACAATGGCTCCATATTGGCAACCCGGTGTGCAGTATAACTATGATGACGTTGTCCAATTCGAAGGTAGGACGTCCTTGTCATCCCCTCCCGCTTGATCTGATCGCCATGATCCAGGATACGAGTACAGGATCATCCAATCTCATCGCTCCCAGGTAGGTCCTCTGATGTTCATTCTGCTCTCGCTTATAAGATACAGAGCGATTGGACACCCGACGTGACACCCGCCCTCTGGGGACGTCTCCAAGCATCACAGCGTCATGAGGAGAAACAGTGGGGCGAAGACTGCAAACCTTGCCCGCCCGCTCCTACTTATGGGCAGACCCAGCACGTGGAAACTGATCAGTCGTCGTACCAGGCCCCTCCTGCGCAACCCGAGCCAGAGCACAAGGAGAAGCACTGGTACGATATTGACGAAAAGCAGAAGAAGGAACTCGAGGTACTCTTAGGATCTGCTTTGTCGGTTGGTAATCTGATCTCTGTTAGATCGGCGGGGGTATCCTCGCGGGACTTGCAACAGTCGGTGCAGGGGTTTATGCCTACAAACAGTACGAACAGAAAAAGGAGGAGGTAGGCGTCATGTTTAGTACACCGTCCTTGGATCGTCCTGGGAGGCTCAACATTTCACAGAAACAAGCACACGCTTGGACTTTGAACAGCTGGATCGCGGAATCGCAGGCCCGCACCCAGCAATGGAGGTCAGGACAATACACTTCACCAGTTGCCTGGATTTGGTGCGAGGGTAAGAATATTCCCCGCGATGCCATCCAAGGTGGCGAGGAGCACGGTGAAACTCTTTACATCTGCCGTGCTTACCACGAGGTTCGCATATGTCACTCTATCGTTAATTCAGTCGCTGATCTTCACATGCTTACCAGACCGGGATGAGTGAGCTTCTGATTTCTGGCGATTTGGGAAACCCACTCTAACTTGTATGTCGATCAGTGGTCGGTAAAGCTTCCCGTGTCTTTAAGAAAGGGGCGGTGATTGGGTTCAAGAAAGATGAGATCCACGTAGGTGTTCCAAGTACATTGTGAGCTCATGTCGCCGAGCCCGTCTTGCAGATCGACAAATATGAAATTCTCGTCGGCAACTCTCGCGCCGTCAAGTGGGTGACTTGCGCTGGCAAGTTCAACGTCGAAAGCCTTCGTGCTCGACCCGTTGAAGGTGGGAGGGAGCCAGATGGTACACCCATCTACATCGCCCAGGCCCCCTACCACGGCGCTGTGCACCCAGGCAAGGCCTGTGAAATGTACGGAGACGGTTGTTTCATTCCCTACGATGACACCGAGAAGAAAGTAAAGGTGAGATTTTGATCCATCGCTATCACGAATATGTTTCTAATCGATATGCCAGGAATACGCTGTCTTGTGCTATGCTTGAAGTGATTCTGCGTTAGAGAGTTCACGAGCGAAAGTTCTCTTACCGTCGTAATGTTCACTGTAACGATAACCATTCATTGAAGGAGAATGTAAAGTCAGTTTTTGGAGACACGGAACAGAGTGTGCACCTGGCCAGATCATAAAATATAGGTCAAGGAAGTCTAATGTAACTATACCTAGAAAGGCTACCAAGTTCGAAATCCCTATACTACTCTACAAATATAATGTACCGTATAGGCCCAGCCATGTGATGTATAGTACCTGCTAACCAATATCAGATCGTTCTACAAAGAGGTGGAAATATCAAGGGAGCGATGAGCATCGCGCTTTTCCTGGCGTTGCAAGATGACTTGCGTAGTAGCAAACGTGACGGTGCTTGCGATACTAAAACACTGCAACAGACGAGAATAGGTCAGGTGTGAAGCAAATAGCAGGTGTGCCTCATGGTCTCACCCCACAAAGCACGGCGGGTCGCCACCAGCTATAGTCTGGTCCTAAAAGTGCACCTGCGAGGGGAGTTCCTTTGCGCACGCCCGAGGTCATTGCTTGGAGGTATGTACTGAATCTCCAAGAACTCACCTAACAAGCTTCCGAGTCCTATGATTGCACGTGTGAGATATGGGACGTGAAGGATTTTACGTCACGTACCTGCCATGAAGAGCGAAATGCCCATACGTGCCCTATAAGAGGTAAGAGGTTATGGTTCTGAGTAAGACGATTAGTGCGAAAACGTACCCGAGCTGGGATAAGTCGTGGGTCAGACGGGTGATATGGGGAGCACAGAGGGCTACGTCTGTATTCACTTATTATTAGCAATGCGACCGAGAAAAAAAGAGGGGGTTACTGACAAACTCCTAGGAAAAAACCAATGAAAAGCCCTATGTTGGCGGCACCCGCGCGAGTGGAGAGGGATATCGTCGTAAAGGTGACGATGGCGGTACCCAGAGTTGATCCAATGACTGCATTTGAGATGCCGCAATACGCGGCAATGGCACCCGCAGTAACACGGCCAATGAAATTGCCTGCATTGAGAATCACATTCTGAAATAGAGTGTCGGCATAGGGCATTCATGACAAAAAACTGGCCGGACCGTGTAGAATGAGAACTCTTGACCCAGTCTATGCATAGACGAGTCGAGCTGAATGTAGAATATGGGGAAAAAGGACCCAGCGCCAAAGAGAAGACATCTGGAAAAGGGAGTGAGCGCCGCTGCTAATCAAATGACGTTCACGGTGTACCCCATAGTAGCAAATATGTACGGATAGTCAGCGGAAGATGATTTCAGGAGTTGAGAGTAGCGCATCTGTGTCGTTGGATGAAGCGACCTGGTTCGCATAAGAGTGCAACCAATCAACAAAAGCACAGCATTTGTCGCAGCAGTGATACGGATGCTGTTGGCAAAGCCGACATCTCCATTGAAAAGGTTGTTTAGTAGAATGGTGTATCCAGCGGCACCAATGGGCGCCCCGCTAGTGACTATGGACATGACCATGGCGCGCCTCTTCTCAAAGTGCTGGGACAGCACAGCGAGAGAGGGTACATAGCTCATGCTTGTAGCTAACCCGAAGCCCAACCCATGGGATAGAAAAATCTACGAGTGGTGTTATATTCCAGGATTGCTACGGATGACTATGAAACATACCTGATAGAAATGATTCCGTTGTGTGAAGGAGAGCATGAAGAGACATATGATTTGTAGGCAGGAACCGCCTATGACCAACCAGTAACTGGTAGATGTGTACAGCGTGTGGGTGTAAAGCAAAGGAGAAAGTGGACCTACAAGTATCCTCTGTCATAAAAGGGTCCGAAAAAGAGTCCTCCAGATAGGATCAAGAATGAGTTCGTGCTTCCTATCCAACTAGAACGCGAGATCAGAGGGACAGACATGTTGTAAAAGAGCAAACCTACGAAATTGCAGAGGACGAGACATTGGTCAAATAACGCTGAGAATAATAATCTATGAGGGAATGAATGGCTGCATGGCATCAGAGGAGTAAGAAAATTACCTTGAAATACGCAGAACGCGTTTACAAATCTGCGGGGAGCGAGGGTCAGGATGGCTTCAAGGAGAAACGTGATCCGGTACCCGAAGCCAGCAACTTGTATCATAAAGCTGTGAGAAGCACGTCAGTTGATAGCTATGGCGTTGAGAATAGGTACTTGCGCGCCGAACGCGGTCAACCAAGCGGTCAGACCGCCGTCTGGAAAGTCGAGGTCGGTGCGGGTATCGTTTTCGTGTTTTTCGTCAGGTGTGTTCATGGTGGGGGGTAGATTCTGGGTTGGGACACGGGTATTAAAAGGGAAACCCTGACTCGGTCGTGCCAGCATTGCGACATAAGAGCCAGTGCTCGGCTAGTGTGATACGCCATGGGGTGAGTGAGAGGCTGGTGGTTTGTATACGTACAGTAGTGTTGTTGACCCGATTAAGAAATGCAACATTCTTGGTGACTGTGATGGACACTCCGGGATCCAACCTGCTCAGGTCCCGGCTCAGACTGTTCAGGCGCAGTCCGAGTCCTCGCAGCGCAGACGACGCCGCGACGCCCCAGCCCGCTCCTTCCTCCTCCTCACACTCGCTCCACGACGAAGAAGACGAGTTCCCGACGCCTCGTGTCCATCCAAAACCCATCCATGCAGACCCTCTCCCTGCAGACACGCCTGCTGCTCGTCTCCGTGCACTTCTTGCACGCGAACCACGCCCTCCGAGGACCACACCGCCACCATCCCCGCCCTCCGACGCAGACTCGGTCGCTGGGCCTCCGCGCTTTGGTTCCAGTACCTCCAGTGTCGCTCGCGACAGTCTCAAGGACATATTCTCTCGCGCACTCAGGGAGCCAGGTGACACTCCACAAAAAGACCGTCTGCGTAGAAATAGCTTCGATGGTAGCTCGATGGAGATCACACCCGTGGTCGATAGGAACAGAGGTCATCGCAGGGCCCCACGGCGAAGCTTGAGTGACGAGGAAGCTGAAAAGCCTAGTACGTGGCCATCCCATGTAACACTCGCAGTCTCGGAACCTCTCGCACTAGAAGCAGGCAGACGGGCTGATCCTTCATTTCGGCTGTCGACAGCGCTCACTTTTGACGCTCTACGCGCACGACTTGCGTCTTCCCGATCACAACTCATGGGTCAGAATCCTCCGGAGGCATTATACGATCGTACGCCGTCGAGTATCTCTCTTCGCGCCCACTCGCCATTCATGCAATCATACTCATATCTAGCATCTACAACCGCCTCCGAGTCCCAGGCTCATCCCAAGACGTCTAATTCAACTCGCGTAGATCCACAAGTTAATTCCCTCACTCCATACCCGTCGTTCCAAATGTCTGCCCAGCTGGCGTCTCAGTCTAGTATGTCTTTGGCGTAGAACACGTGTTTTGTTGGATTGATCCGCGGATAGATCTCCTAGAACAAGATTCGGAAATGCAACGAGCAATGGGTGACGTTCTCAATTCTGAGAACGAAGGTATGATTCCTCCGCATTCAATACGGCTAGAACCCTCAGGTCTTTTCGTATCGCAGCCTCGACATCAGCTCCGAATGTCGCACAGACGACTCCGGCATCATCCGATCCACGTCCATCCGATTCACTCAGAGGGAGCAAGAATGACCCAAAGCTAGAACCCAGACGCCCAAGCTACGAGTTCGATCGTAAGCTACGTACTCGCTGACCGAACTTTCCCTTGTGCTGATTGCATTGGATTTATTGACAGCTTCAACGACAAGTTCTGCTGTAAACGAGGCGGTTGGTAAGCAAGTTAGTCGTGTATGCGACGTTATACACCTCACATTGGTATCAAAGATAGAGTACATCCTTTCCAACAAGAGGAACGCATCCACTCACGCGAACGGGAGTGGAATCGCCCGAGACTCCCGTCAAGGTCAAGTACCCCGCAGATGCATCACAGACACTCACAAGAATTCCATCGTCGCCTTTCTCAAGAATTCCGCTCGCCTTCGCATTCAAAATCATTCTCTCATGAACCCGCAATGTCACAGAGTAGTGCTGCCTGGCCTGTCCACAGACGTGCGGAAAGACGGAGTAGTCTTGCATCTCTCCGGAGCTTCGATGACGATCACAGCTCCAGACCCAGCTCAATCGGCTCTCAAGCGGACTGTCAGTATTTTTCCTGTTTCGTTCTTATGGTATCTAAAATTTTACCAGATCGAGAACGAGTGTCGGAGCTCGACCGAGAAAGAAACTATGAACGAGAAAGAGAATGGAACAAACGGCACTCGCCTTCTCGGCCGTCCTCGAGTTTGAGTACCAGCTCAAACCATTCCTTTACACACTCACACTCTCATCCACCCCGATCACCCTCTGCGATACCTTATCTTACACCAACTCACGCATCCCTTCAGCGAAAATCCTCCCGTACATCTCTCCGCTCGGATTCCCCTGCCTCCCTAGCTAGCAGTTGCGACTCATTGAAGGAGCGAGAGGAAGAGGAGAAAGAAGAAACAATACACGAACGGGAACGCAACTGGAATTCACCCCGTCCTCATTGGTTACCTTCCAAATCACCATCCGCTCCTCTCCATAAAACTCGACACAATTCCCTTCGTGCTTCTTCGAGCCTAACACATGAAGACGTTTCTCGGGTGTCACCCAAGCCGCAGGGCGTGCTACCAAGGATAGACTCCTTGTCCGCTACGTCGCCTGCCTTGTTGCACAAGTCGGGTGATCGCTCACATTCGGGCTTGGAGAAGAGTGCTGTCAGCAATAATCAACTCGTGCAATCAAAAGACCCCAGCCCCGGCAAATCGCCAGGTGCCGTATCCAAGTTTGGGTTTGGTTGGAACTTTGACCGCAGTCCCCTCCCTCCGCTTGAACTCGATGATTCTGCAGGTCATCGCAAAAATACTTCCTCTCCCTCTCTAAGCAGGACGTCGGAAGCCGTCGTGGCCAGCCACATCCCCGTGCGGTCCAGGATGAAGGGCTTTTCGAGCGTTGTCCACGCCGCTAGCGATATGAGCCTCACGAACGTCGTTGGTGACGAGTCAATCTCTGGACAAGATTATCAGAACACAGTGGGTGAAGTCGTGGAGCCGTATAGTCACAGAGAACCTCCGGCGGTCAAAAATTCGTGGAGTCAGGAAGATATGGTACTAGGTGTGTCATTATCTACGTTCACACTCTGTACCGGTTGTAATAGTATCTTAGGCAATGACGAGGAGTCCATCGGTGATGTTCCTCCCCAGTCTACCACGCCAAAGAGTCACCCTCCAAATCTCATCCCGGAAGAGGTTGAGACGGACACCGACACCGAAGTATTAACGTCGCCCGTTCCACAGGGTTCACCTCCACTGGGAACATCAGCCTCCAACGAGGCGTCCCTTCAGAAGCTGAACGATCCACCACGTGTCCGAACTCCCGACCCCTCGTCACAAGAGCCGCTTGTCAGCGCTACTCCCCCCGGTACTCCCCCCCCTGCCAGTCCAGGGTCACGATTTCCTCCTTCCGAAACGTCCTTTTCGCTTGCCCTTGTCACGCCTCCACGTCAAACCTCTTTCAGCAGTTCTATCTTAGCCTTTCGAACTCCTTCGTCCCCACACGACCTCCCAGATCTTCCTGGTCCACCGTCATCGGATGACGATGTGCTTGGGGGTACGCCTACAAAGGATCGACGTGTTGATACCAGCTCAAATTTCACATTGACCAAGACACCCAAACCACCTGGTGCTTGGGCTGCGACTCCATTGCCCCCCAAGTTTGACCGTCGATCGCCTTCCCCTGCTGCTTTTTTCCCTTTGGAGTCGACACCTCCAGCATTTACCTCTACACCGTTGCCCCGCGCTAACTCCTACCCCCACACACGTACCGACACTGCGACCGACGATCCAAGTGAAGATGGACTTCTTACCCCAGTAGGAACATTGTCACGAGCCAGATCTCTCCCCTTGCGGACGCCTGCGCCGCCAGGTGCATGGGTGGCAACACCCGGTCAATCCGCGCTCCTGAGCAATGGCGCAGATCAATCGCAGTATGGGTCGATTGGCAGGAGGAAGGGCCTTCTCAAAGTTCGTTTTGATGTAGCCGAATCAGAGACTTCTGCAACGGAAGGCCACCCAAATTCACCTTTGACCGCCATAAGATTGACAAATCCTGAGTTGCCATTACCAAAACTGGCCACAGACCAGGGGACTGACAGCGACGCCGAAGTGGTTGTGAATGGAGTTCCCCAGTCGACACAGACGTCAACTGCACCCCACCGACCTGTTACCCCAGATCGGCCCACGACACCGACCTCTCGAGAAAGTGGATCCTCTCCACGGTCCCTTCGGAAATCTCCGTCTGTTCGATTGGTAGATGCTTACGGCCGTAAAAGAGTTGACGAAGAGGGGATTGCAAAACCACTAATATCTCTTCCGAATGGTCATGCGGATGCAGAGAGGAAGACGCCACCCACCCCTCGTCATAGTTTGCTGCGCATAGTTGACGCTATGGGTAGGGAAGTCGATGATGCAATGGAGGTCTCTGGTGCATCGCGAGGTGGAGCAAATAGGTCGTTCGAAGCAGATGTTTCTGTTATTTCGGATGATACTCCGATTGGACACGCTGAGGCATTGGCCCGTATGAGGAAGACACTCAGGGACCTAGCTGAAAGCTTGAGCGAAACTGACAGGTTCGTTGTTTGCTAAGTTTGCTAGGACGTTGTGAATGAATCACTTGGTCGATTGCTAGGTCCGAAGATCTCGAACTCAATTCCGGTCATCTCGAGCAGCTTGAGGAAGTCTCCAAAGCGGCTCGGTTCGCTCGTAACCAACTCGCCGAGAATCTCCAGTTAGAAACAGCAAAACAGCATGATCTGCAGCACACTAGCAAATTCTCCGCTTGGACTCGTGGGATTCTGGTATGCACATCAGGATCCGCGTCTCCCCGTGATACTTACACCGTACACAGCCGGTAACCACCAAGAAATCTTGGAGTACTACAATCATATACTGTGGCGTCATTATCCAGCTCTTACTCGTCTTGGCAATGTGGAGGTACAGTGATGTTTGTATGCTTGTACCTCAATCTGATCCGTTTTCAGATATGCTCATGTGGAGGCCCGTCACCTCTTTTATACGACATATTACGATCCTTTATACCCCGAGTTCACACCACTTCAAGAAAATTCGTGTTTCAGTGGCACAATTTCTACTTCACGCTCATGGACGATGGTGGATTCGTACGAGACCATCCGACGAGAAGGGTGGCGGTCCGTCAGCAAAGAGATATTGCGTGCGACGAGACATATTGGGGACCAAGCATGGGAGCTGTGGGGCGAGAATGTACATTTCGAAAAGCCGACTTGATTTTGTGCCATACTAACTACTTATTGATCTTATTGCGAGTACTATGATAGGTTTAGCTAGGATTATATGCTGCTCGTGTACATTGTCTTGGCTAGTGGAAACATTCTATTGCACGATGCGTAAAATGGGCGGCTCAGTAGCCTGAGACTGGTCACCAGACTGTGTCCGACCATGCCACCCATGTGAGTGAACACATCGCACGCCGCTGGTCAAACTGACCTCTCCTGGGCATCTGGCAGACGAGACAAGTTTACGATCCATTCGAAAGCGGTCGTCTGTCAAGATGTCGATCTCAAAGGCGACATCACCATCGGACCAGGCTCCGTCATCCATCCCAAAGCGACCATCTTTGCGCTCGGAGGGCCCATCGTCATCGGCTCGGGCTGTATCATCGAGGAAGCCGCCGTCATCGTCAACCGTCACAAAGAGGTGATGCGCATCGGGGACAACAACCTGTTCGAAATTGGCTGTCGTATGTCCTTTGTTGTCGTCTCCCCTCGCGTCATATAATCATTTCTTGGCACGTTCGTGGGTGAACGGCGCGCTTTTTTTTTTTTGTAGGCGTCGAGTCGCCTTCTATAGGGAATAACAACGCCATTTCAACCCGGGCACGCGTGCATCATACGGTGCGCATATCCAACTACTGCGTCATCGGAGTAGGTTGTCTGGTGGTACCGACCGAGGACGAGACATTGGACGAGTACACGTCTGTATATGGGCCCGCTGCCGAGAAACGAATCTGGAGTGGGAGAGGCAAGGTGCAGGAGGCTGATTTGCGGACCAAGCATGGCGAGTATCTCCGGGAGATGCTGCCCAAGTTTAATCGGTTGCGGAGGGGGGATGGTGCATGACATGTACGTGTGTGCTATCGAATGGTCACACTGGCGCCTCTGAGTCGGACCGTGCCACGATGTTCAATTCCTAGGAAATCGTACAAGATACAGCATTGATACACAATACACATGAGACAAGACAGGTTCGTAGCTAGCGAGTACAGGACATTCATAGTTTCACGCCACAAGGTCATCGTAAAAGGCTGAGAGTACAGGCTTCGCATGGGGCATGCTCAGACTGTGCTTCTCCATCGCTCCGAGAAATGCTTGCTTGAGCTTGGGTGACCGACGGTGTGCCTTGAGGACACCGAGCTGGACTTGTCGAACTTCGGGATATCTGTTCATACATGTGAGCGACGAACCCGCGGGATGTGGAGTCACTGACTTGGACGTGAAGACGGAGAAAGCTTCGCCAAGGACATTCTCCTCTATCATTCTTTCTTTAATGGCTGTTAGGGCTTTAGCCTTGAGATCCTTGTTGCCGACCTTGGAATGTTTTAGAGGTCTGCGTCGTTAAAATGAATATTACAAGGATGCTTACAAGGTCTGCAAGTCGATACATCGATTTGGGTGAACAAGCGGGTGGTCCGCCTTCGAGAGGAGTCACATGGAGGTGCCGACCGCCGGGTTCAACTTGCGACCTCAATTTGCTGAATTCGAGATTACCAGTGTAACAATAGAACAAGAAAGCATGCCACCTGTGTTCCCGTCAAGTACCACCCAGTGAATACATGCTGTCAAGCAGCAATGGATCACTCACGTCCTATGCGCTGCAAACTTTATCTCAACCGTTCGTTCGCAGTCGGCATCGGATGATGATTCTTTCAGAGGCATGGCATTGATGATTTCCTCGAGCTGGCGATCAACCGAGCCCTGATCACTGGCTGATCGCGATTGAGAGACCGCCCAGCAACAGAAATGTAACGCTGACCTCTTTCCAGGTCAAGGGAAGAGAAAGAACTGCTGGACCTTTCGGTGCCACCGTCTGATTGTTGGTCTGTTCAGGGTCCTAGAAGTAAGCATGTGCAGACAAGATGGGAACAGGCGATCTACCTTCACGGGCAGCTAGATCACGCTCGGAGCTTGAGTTACAGGGCGGGGCTTCATCTTCATCTTCGTCCCCAAAATCGCTGTCCAGGTCGTGGTCGTACTCGGCTGAACACGAAATTTCACATGTCGTGCCGGTATCATCAAGTGGCGCAAGTGCATTCATCCAACCCTCCCTGAGTACGGCTTTGGAAATGTCAGCTAAACTTTGTTTAAGGAGTACGCTCTCACTGACATGACGAAATATCAACGTGTTCTTCCACGATGGAGAGTGAGGCATAGGTCGGGAGGGGGTCTCCGGTTTTGCCAGAAGTAGAACGGGTAGAGGGGGTCAAGAACTTCACGTCGAAAGGTTTTCCTGTCGCAAGGGATCGGCTTAAGAGATGTTGATCACAACTTTGCCGAACTAAATGCGCCTGGATCCCTCCTGTGTTAACGGGGCTAGAACGAGCTTGGAAGAGTCCATTGGGGAGTGCGCAGTCTGAAATTGTCACAGTGAGGCAGACCTTGATAGGTGGGAGAATCAAAACTTTGCTCCGCGTTGTGATTGGGACTTTCACAGATGGAGTGTCTGCCAAGACGAGCTTGATTGTACCAAGTGGCTCCTCTTCTGCGTCAATGGAGGTGGCGGGGTGGGAATCGTCTTCAGGGTCTGTAGAATGAGGCTGTTTCACAGCAAGCGAAAGCTGAGCACGAATAGATGTTCTCCCCCAAGGAGCTGCATTATCATCGTGCCGACAAAAAGAGAACGCCACAGGACAATAGCCTTGAGTCGAAGGCTTCAACGACAAAGCAAAGGTCCACCCAAGATTTCTTGGAAACGGGAGGTTGATAGATATACTGCCAGCAGTCGATCCTTTTTTTAATCCGGATTTGTGGACTCGGAGGACGAAGGCGGTCTGAATCGTTGTGGGTGTCCATTGCTCCCCCACTATTCTCGCTTGAATGGAGAGCATGATGCTGAGATGTGATGTGGGGAACGCTGAGAAGGAGGTTCTGGGGACGATTCCAGTGCCTCATGGCCTTATCTGCGATTTGCCAGCGCGATTTGCCGGACGCGCTGTCCAACTCAACCAATCTATGGAGTCGCGTCCATCGTTGCTCGCCGTGGTGCACGATGTGCTCATCGTTCCACGATCCCCTAACGAACATCGCACTCCGCATCCATTCAGTATCTCTTACGCAGCGGCTCTGACACGGCTCAATACCACGCTCAATACGACCGCCCAGCTCAACCATGCGTTGTCCCAGCTCAGTACTGTCCCATCCTCTGATCAGACGTCCAAACTCGTCAGTCTCATGAAGCAACACACTGCAATCTCCACTTCCATCGCGCTCTCACGCGCTGCTGCCACCTCCCTCTCTGCAGAGCAGCATCTCGTGGCCTTCCCCGATACTGCTCCGCCATCCCCCACCAAGCTTGAGGAATGGGGCCGTGCAGTGGGCATGGAGGCATTCATCGACAGTTCCGGCAAGTCCCCTGCCACGACGACCATAATGATGGCGGGTAAAGTTCTTGTGCTCGATGTCGACATCGACGGCGGAGTAGTTGTCAAGGCCTCCTTTGCTGTTGGTAATAATAATGCAAATGGCCCACCAGCAGCACCAGACTTGGATGCCTTTCTCGCCAGGGACATCGCCAGATGGGTTGATGCAGCAAATCGCGCATCGCTGGCTGCAGCTCACCGCGCGCAGGCGGAGGATCCCGCAGTTGAAGCCGCTTATCTTGGTCTTGTTGTGCAGGACCATCTACGCTATCTCATGATGCTAGATTCGCTAGCAGTCGCGGAGGGCGAGCGAGGAATCCGATGGTTTGTGGAACCCGTCAGTGCAGCTCAGCATTTCCTTGACGTCCAAAAATCTATTGGGTACGTCACTTACTCGTCTAGGTCAGCCTTGTTAACCCTGTTCTGCGGATAGTTCAAAGCAACAACCTCTCGATAAAATGCTCGCTCGAAATTCGTTGCCCTTGCTGTATCTTGACGCGCCATGCTTATCCTTCCTTGTGTGGCTTTCTCCTTTAGCATACCTCCGTCTCCTCCGGTCCTCACCCACTCCGCCGCAAACTAGCAGCCCTCAGCCTTCCATTGACATTCCTATCCCACATCTAACCATGTCCCTCTTAGCTAAATATGACGGTGCCACGATCGCACGTCTAAAACTCGTCCCTTCGTCTGAAGGTGTCGGGGTGTCACCGCAGTCTAACCCTCCAAATGATCATACCTTTCCGCAGGTTCCTTCTCATTCCTGGGTCCTCGAATTCAACCGCCCATCCAGATTGAGGCATCAGCCGGCTAATTGTGGTGTCGTAGTTTCGCAGAGCCGGCTGCATGCGATACAGGCTATTCTAGCGATGGACCTGTCTACAGATGTCCTCATGAACATGAGTGTCCCAACAGGTTCCACCACAGCCGCTGGCTTAGGCCACCTGGGTCCTTTTGGACCCATCGGCCCGGTGACAGGAATGAACATGGGCAACCTCGCGTTCAACGGCTTCATGATAAGTCCGTCGCATGCTCAGTCGATTGACAATGGGAGTTGGGTAGACCTACTGGTGAGTATGGTTCGAGCCAAAATGTCGTATTCTTGACACTGGTGTATGCGCCGGCGTCCCCGAGGCTGGTTTCTCACTTCCGTTCGATCGTACATTCGCAATTTGGTGGTCGATTTGCCCTTCTATGCTGCCGCTTTCTGCTTCACTTTAACTCTGCTGACATTGCGTCACAAGTTGAACAATGGGGCACCTGCAGAGTACTACAAAGCTGCATACGTAGGTGGCGGAACCTACTTGGAGATTGGTCCTCAAATTAGCAACTTTATCAGAACTCTCCAAGTCAAGCTCACCCGCCTCTTAGCTTGCGGCTTACGGCGCCGCAAGAGCCGGGATTTTTGTTGCAAGAAGTCCCTGTTAAAACAGCCAGCGAGGTATCGCACATCCTGGATGTACGTGGTACACCACAGCCTCGCGGTGTGTGATCCCATTGTTCAACGAACTCACGGACTCTGTTCTCAGATCGTAAGGGAACAATGCTGGTTGAACGAACTGTTGGGGATGCTTCAATGGCAACCAGACAACGCCGCCCTTTCGCAAAAGGATCCGACCCCAGTGCTCCCTGCAACAGGCCCCGAAGTGGAAGAATCCGTTTCGTTGGAACTGCTTGCTTCCGTTTTGGCTGGAACGGTCACACCGCATTCGATCCCCGTATCGGTATATCTTCCTTCCGCGATGCTCCCGCCCCTCATGGGCTCCAACGCGTCTCACTTTGGACTCGAAGGGCTTGGCGTCGGACCGCCCCCCATCACGGGAGGCTCCAGCTCTGCAAGTCTGTTTGGATCTACTGATATGGAGATGGAAATGGAAATTCCTGGGTTGAGTATGAGTATGAATTCTGGAATGGACATGTCCATGGTGGAGATGGGCATGGAGTTATCCAATTCCCCTGTCCCGTCGCGTCCTCCGCCGATGATCGTGCTCTCGAGCCCTGCACGGGCATCCGCGGCGGGTATGGTCGAGCTTCGTGCCTCTTTTGGCGAGTTCGGTGACAACAAAGTTGGAAGTAGTGGCTCCGATTGCGGGGTCGAGGTAGAGGCCTCCGCAGGAGTTGATACACGTGGTATGGACGAAGTCATCAGGCGAGGGGGAATCTGGGGGTTGCCGGGAAGAGTATGGGTTAACATGGGGGCTAGATAATACAGAGAATACAGAGGGAACATAACGACAACAAGTTGTAAGACGCGTTTGTGATACAGGCAAGACGTGACACAAAGTTGGAACATGAGAGGTACGATCAAGTTGATGGCTCAGTGGGGTTCAACTTGTCCATGATCGCAATAAGAACGTTGTGGGCCCACGGCTTCTCTCCGAACGACACGGCTTTCAGCTGAAGCCTGAGTGCTGATGAAACTTCAGGTAATTTCCGAAGCTCAGACACTCTATCAACTTCATACACGCTAATAGTCGCATATCTGCCAGTGTGAGATGAATGGCGTCAATATGAAGTGACCTTCACGATCCGAATGACGCAATGTCAGGCAACTTACTGGGCCGTGAACCACGAGAAAGCTTCCTCAACGATGTTGTCCTTTGATAACCCTTCTTGAATGGCACGAAGCGCAAGTTCTTTCATTCTTTCATCCCCGAGCTGTCAGATGTATCACATTAATTAGTTTGTGGGTGTACCATTTCCAGAACGTTCCTTACATTGGCTGCGAGTCGATACATTGACTTTGGGGAGCAAGTGGGAGGTTGATTGGGGTCTTTAGCAGGTCGTTTGGAAGAACCCTGAGCTGACTTCAAAGGCCGGAAAGAGACCTGGCCCGTGTAGCGGAAATAGATGTATGAAACCCACCTGAAAAAGAAATCTTGAGTACTGGTACTCGGTAGGCGATCACACTCACGTCTTGTACGCCACACCTTTGACAAGTATCATCCGACAGTTACTGACGGAGTAGGCAGGTGGAGCTGCCGGGAATTCGTCCTCCATGCCATCACGAATGCGTTCTTCCGCCAAGCCCGCTGGGAGCACTATTAACTACACCGGAAACACCAGGAGAAGGCAAAGCTTACTGGGTGTGTGCGGCTGTGAGGACGATCCTGTTTGAAACCTGCCCGGAACAGGGCTGGGGCTGGGTGGGGGTTCGGTCTTGTTCAAGTCACCCTCTTCTTCGTCATCGAGATCGCTATCTTGCTCGTATTCGTACTCGTGAAGCACGGAATCTCCGTTAATTTGGCTGTCGCTAGTCATATTGGCCAGAAATGCGGGAGCCTTTCTTCCTACAATGGTGTCAGCTAAAAGTGCATATACAAGAGATACACGATCCGTACTGGGATCGGACTTGGGTAACACCAGTCCAATGCTGTGACTATTGGCGTACACGACGCGTGGGTTGCCAGCGGTGGTTCCGGAACGCTTGGCGGAGAACACATAAAATTTAGTGTCTACAAAGTCGCCACTGTCCAAGGACTGGCGTAAAGCCACTGACGTGGAGGGAAGCGGGTTTGTGACGACAGGGGGTCGCGCCTTTGTATTCAGCGTGAGTGACACGTAGGGATGCAAAGTAAAGTCGTATGGGGACCACGAGCCAAGGAGAGCGGGTTGACCATGGCCAAAGTCACTGATCGTGGTCTCCCTCTCCTTGAGCCCCTTTGCATCCTTATCAGCGGCGTCTTTGAGGGTCACGGTCACGGTGGCTTGATCCTGCTCTGTCTGGCAGTTGTTATGATCGAGATACAAGCGAACCTTTGCAACTTGGAACCACGCCTGTGGGTTGTATGAGAACCCGAGGCGCCACCCTAATCCGAAGGGCTCGCTCCAGACGGTAGCAGCATCCCCAGATGAGTTGACGGCGGGACGTTTGTCTTTGATCGCGATGTGAAACACGGAGGTAATAGTGTCTGAGACCTTCTCCATGATATTGTCCTATTGAATATTCAGGGGTGAGTCTTTGGGGGTCTCCCGGCCAGTCACCGTCAGTGTGAAGATTGCGATG
>JBBPJQ010000696.1:0-18085 GCA_038088795.1 Boletus rex-veris
GAGCTCTACTAGATGGATAGTGTCCATGCCTGCTTGTGGTTCATATCTTTAGAAGTCAATGATCCAATCATCTATGGGCATTGCTTCTGTTTGCTTGAGGGCACGTAGTTTCTGTCTGGCCCATTCTTGTTGATTAACAGAGTGGAAGAGTGCTTTGATCTCTTGTTCTAACTCCGTCCATGTGTAGGTACTGCTGGTTAATAGGTGATCTATTCTTATGTGGGCAAAACCACCTGCTTTTTGTCCTTTGAGGCATGATAGCACAGCTACCACTGCCTTATGTGATCCTTGTGGGAATATGGTGGGGTTCTTGGCAATCCATGCTTTCATCTTTGTCCACCATTCCTCAAACTTTCCTTTTGACCCGTTGTAATTTCTGGGGTCCTGGAATATCTTGCTCATTTTGGGTGACGTGCCACTTCCAGTGTTTGCTGTTGACACGGCTATGAGCTGCATTCTAAGTGTGTTGATTTCGTTGGCACATGTATTTATATGTGCGATGTGTCTGTCTCGTTCATTTGAGAAGTAATCGAACATGGCAAGGAACTCTTGTGTGAGGATTGCATTGAGGCTGTTACCTGTAAGATTGTGTTCAAACACTGTGCAATCAAAAGCAGCCATGATGTATTATTAGATTGGAAGAGGGGGGTTTGGTATTCATAAGCAGCATATTATAGGTGCCGCGGTGTGTGGTGCTAAGGTGGGGACTCTTTTCACCTTGAAGCACTTGTTCCTGGGCCTGAGACAGGGGGTGAACTGTATCTTGTCCTCGAACTATCAAAGGTCTCTTTCCCTTGCTTCTCTTATCCTACTAGTGGTCTCTGTCTCTGTTGGCGAGGTCGTTGATACAGGATCGGTTCCATTTCCCTAATCTGTTCTCTCCTGACTCTGTCTACTAGCCCATCAACAAGCCACTCAACAACTCTCTCTGGCATAAATAACAGCACTAATGCCGGTGGGATCTGCTGATATGCTGGGAGGTCATACTCACTTGGGTCGTAGCTTCTGCTGTTGACTGAGGGGGCGTGAAAAGCAACTGGCACTTCCTGTAGACTCTCGTAGTCCAAAAGGATGAGAGACAATGGGGTGGGGCTTCCTAGCTGCTGCGCTTGACCTATGTGCACTGGCCCTACCTCTGCTGCTTCTACTACTGTTGTTGGAGGGTATACTAAATTTAACAACCTGTTTTCTTCTTGGGTCGACCCGAACAACTTCCGAACCTCTGATATGTGCCTGTTGGATATGAGTGATGATCCTTCTACCAATGTGATGTAAGTGGGGGATGCAGACACTAAAAAAATATCTTGAGCCCTGTATAGCATGTTGTATCCTCTTGAACATACTGGAGGATGCGACGTAAACGCGAGAGTATGGTGGGCAGTAAGAAATGTCTTGGGGTCTTCAGCAATCTGCTTCAACAGTCGTCCACAAGTGAGATAGTGATTAAAGTATAGTCTTGTTCTAGTGAAACAACCCTAAAGACTCACACTTAAGTGAAGCTTTGTGCTAGGTTGCTTGCACAGAGAAAAAGACAAGAGATGGAAAGAGTAGAGTTGCCTGTAAGGGAAACTCCAAGAGAACAAGACTAGTGTTCTCTGGCGCTGAATTGGGATTTATATAGGGGACAAGGTATTGAGGACTGCAGTAAGTGATGAGATGGCTAGATGACGTCATACCATGTCAGGGAACGTAGCTTCCCTACAGTGTGGTTGACCTATTCGCAGTTTCCAGACACTTGTCTTCTTCTCGCAAGTGCTCATTAGGATGAGTGGTAAACAGCCTTTCATCAAACCCCCACAGCAGTCTGGTGCCATCCCTTCCTCAACTAGGTGGAAGTGCCACGTACGCATTGAATGGGGTGAGTTGTCCTGACGTTGGTGTCCCTATGTTCACAGTCAGTTTGTCTATTGTTTGGCCTTGAGAATGATAGTCCATAAAGGCATAGGCCAGCGTCAGTGGCAGTTGTTGTCCCTTACAGTAGTCCAAACAAAGTCCGAAGTGTTTGTCCTCACATTGCAAGTCCGAACCATGTTCTATGTCCTGTGTCCGTTTGGATCATGTCAGGTGTTCTTTGATTGGTTCATAATCAATTATTTGTGTTCCAAAACTCAATTACAGGATTGTTTCATGAGCGTTGTCATTTACTGTGACAACCTTGTGTTTGTTTCTGAACCATGTGGTTCTTGGACTTGAGGACCAACATGTCAATAGGACTTAGTCAAATTTCATGATGTTCCATACTCATTGTTTGTTTCATCTCTCTATTTACCTTGTCCTTGATTACCATTAAGTCCGGAGTATGCTCCAAGACTATAAATAAATATCTGTATTTGGATTTCCGACTACATCCTTTACCTAGTTGGTGTCTGATCATCTCTCTCTCATCTGACATCATCTCAAATGTCTCCAATATGAAGTCCAGTGCCCATTGCACAACTTACCAATGCTCTCATTCAAGTCCTTCATCCTCTACACTTTTCTCCTTTGAAATCTGATGTTTAGGTGTCTCTCGGGTGTCCTTATATCCTTAATTCCCAACCATTCGAAGTCTCAGACTTCATTTAGGAGCCTCAGATGTCCTGTTTCTTGTTCTCCTGTTCTTCAACTCATGTTTGAATCCCTTTAGAGTTGAACATATCACACCCTCACATCCCTTTCTCTAGCTTTTGACCTGTTTGGGTTTGTCCAGAGGATTATCAGCGATCCCTTGTTATTTACAACTGGAGTCCACCACGAGGGATTCACAGGAGCTGACCAGGAGGGCTCTGCGACCCACTCCTCAATGAAGGGAGGTCAAGGAACTCCTCAGGCAGCTCCGAAACCTTAACCTTTCAGAGGACTCCCAGTTTTTCACATCTGTTTCACCTGACCTCACACGTCACAACCATCTCAATGCAACAGATATATCTGAACCAACATCCAAACTGACATCTGAATCTTCCATTTCACATCCCTCACTACCGTCACTAAGGGATTCACCATCACCTGACTCTCCTCCTCTTATCTCATCTGTTATGCCTGGCACATTTGTAGTCCGAAACCAAGCACCATTCGATTCTCTGAATTTCACCTCACTTGCTGTTCCTGGCGGACTTGACCACTTGACGCCTCCAAGGACTTATTTACTCTCACCCGAAAATGATCTTGGACTATCTCCCTTGACTCCCCTCTCACCCTTATCACCAGTAGGATCAATCCAAGCTCTCTCACCAATATCAGAACAGTCCACCTCGTCACCATCCTTATCCTCTCTACTACATCCCTCACCTGATGCGACTTCATCCTCCACACCACTGCCTCCACTTGGTTATCTAACACCTGATTTTCAGACTTGGTTTCTACAAATTCCTATTGGTGGGAAATCATTTGTTTGTCCTATCACTGCTCCATCAAGCCTTCCTGCTCTTGTTTCATCTACCCTTCCTGCTGCTTCTTCATCTACTCTTCCCACTGCTGCTCCATCCTCATCTATCTGTTATGCTCACCCTATTCACCCCTGTCATTTTCACACTTTTCCTTGTATTAACTATACTAAACCACCAGATAACTACAAATAACCCCTATCACCCGAACACTACAGATAGCCCCCAATAACCATTAACAAAGCCTTATCTTATCAAGTCACATGACCTTATCTCCCTTATCTCGGCTGTGCTACACATATTATCCTCATGCTTGCCTCATGCATTTCCACTTGACTCACTTTTCCTTATCATTCAATCACATCGCTCCATCTTATCTAGGCAGTGCTTATCTGCTAACTCATGGCTAACTCATGTTAACCAGTCTACAACATATTAACTCTTTATAGAATACATGGCTATGTACATAGCTATGTACAGCTCGGTCTGTGCCCCTATGTTAACCATATAAATACTGTAGATCAGTAGTACTTACTCTCTAGTCTAGTTCTTTTGTTGTTTCCCTTTTCCATTGATATCAATAGACTTCCTAAAAGGTTCACACAACCTTCCTAGGTCTTGATTAACAACATCTAGCACTTTCCATGTACAACTGAAGCCCCTATAGAAGTATAGATGGGTTTGGTCGTTTCACTATCCCCATGACCAACCCAGTCATTTGCATGCCCCTCCGAGGGACTCCTAACACTTTCAAATTTGACAGGAAAGTCCCTGTACAGCTTCCATACTATCTAGAGGACATTGAGTTCCTCAGAGATACTGCCGGACTTACCAAGGAAGAGGAAATTCAAGCTGCTATCCAATATGCAGATCTCGAGGAAGCCGAGGTTTGGGAAACCTTACTTGAGGCTACCACTACTCCGGCAAATTGGGCTAACTTTATAACCACAGTTAAAAACCTGTACCCAGGTTGTGAAGGTACCAGTTGTTATTGTCATGCTGACCTTCAATATCTTGTTCAGGACTATTAGAAAAAGCCCATGCAAAGTCAAGAGGACTTGGGTGAGTATCAAAGGAGGTTCACTAAAGTTGCCTCTCATTTCATTTCTACTTGAAAGCTCTTCAAGACAGAGTGTGACTCACTGTTTCTTAGTGGTTTTCCACTCAATATAGGTGATTGGGTTCATCACTGATTGTCCATCATCAAGTCCGACCTCCATCTGGATGATCCATATCCGATGGAGGAGACTATTAAAGCAACTAAGTTTCTTCTTACTGGATCTGTGCTTATATCCACTATTTGGGCAGCACCAGTAGCATCGGATGCACCATCTGGGACACATTCCTTTGATCCCCAAGGAGTACCCATAGCTCTGGTCACATCAACTGTACCCCCTCCTGCTCCTGCAATGAAGTGAGAAGTCAATACAACATCCCAACAGCCTATGCAAACTTCTCGCACATGCGCTTTTTGTGCCGGATTTGGTCATTTCATTAGGGACTGTTCCCACATCGTAGAATATCTTGCTGCTGGGCAACTGGTACACGGATCTGATGGACATTTATATTTACCTGATGGGTCCTCGGATACCTTGCTTACATTGCCTCAGGGACAGCATAGATCATCTCACACAAAGTCCGGGCCCTGCTTCTTCTTCTTCTGTGACTATCTTCGCAAAGGATCCACCCCCTCATATGACCACTGGGATTTATCCACAGTTTATCCGAGCATGGATGTGATTCTTGACATTGATCCCTCTGCCTTTTTCACTGAGACCAAAGAGAAAGGAGTTTACTCCTTGCTCACTTATGCTGATCCAGACTTCCAGCCATACTTCGCTCAAGCTTGGGCATCATTTGAAGCTGATAAGGGACCAAAGGACAGCATTTCCAAGGACACACAAGGAAAGAGTGTCTGATTTGACAGCATCAAGGTCCCACCTCGATGCAGTGTGCATCCTAACCCTCAGACTGCGACTATTTCTGAGGCATTGGAAATAATCTCTCTTGAGCTTCAGGAAGCTTCTAAATCCTCTAGCAATGTACCTGCACATTCTCCGACATCCCCTGTCAATATGCCCAAGTCCATTCAGGATAGTCCAGCTCTGAAAGAAGTAGCCCCTACTATGGCGAAGTCTGGACCTTCGTCAGGACTTCCCCCTTCAACTTGTAACATCTCTTCTTACCCTCCCACTGCTCATCTGGCCTTTGCACCCATGCTCCAAGGGAAATACAGATACTCCTTCCCTCTGGAGGATGATGCAGCTCCCAAAAGAGTCCTTGATAGGGTGCTCAGTACTAGCATTCCAGTCCCTGTCAAGGATCTCTTCGCTGTTGCTCCAGAGTTCAGGAGGCAAATCCAAGATCTCACTATGGTTAAGTGAGTTGTTAATGCTAACAAGCTACAGATCAACGAGCTTCACGGACGCGATCTGGATGCTATCAACTGCACCTATAGAGATCAGGTACACTGAAGCAAAGATGGGACCATTGTCACTCATCACAGTGTACCTTTGCATTCCATTGATGCTAAGGTGAAAGGTACTGATCAAATGATTACCTGCATCCTGGATTCAGGATCCAAGATCATAGCCATGCCCAAGCAGGTGTGGGAAAGTCTCGGACTTCCTGTCTGATCGGACCATATCATGCACATGTCATCTACAAACACAACTACTAATGCTACACTAGGGGTCTTGGAAAATTTGACTTTGGACTTCAGGACAGGCGAAGTATACCTCCAAGTCCAAGTCCTAGCTAAAGCCAACTTCAATCTTTTACTCAGATGTCCTTTTTATTGTTTCATCAGTGCTACTATGAATGACTTCCTGGATGGTAGTCAGGACATCACTTTGCATGATCCTAATACTGAAAAAGAGTACAAACTTTCAACTCGTCCATGGTGGAAAGGATGTCTGAGATGTCGTCGTGGTATCACTTGTCAAAACCACCAATCGGTGGTGGAGATGGGTTTTTAAGTATTGATGATCCTCCTAACAGATGGGGAGAAGCCTGAACCCAAGCATCTGCATTTGAACACTGTTTTCCTTTTCTTTGTCCTTCTATATCTGCACATCTCTTCTGATCATTTTCATCGAAGTCCAAGGCACTCGTGCCTTCAGTCTCATCTCTTGCACTCTTCTCATCTGTTTACGCGCCACTAACAAAGTCTCAAAAGTCTCCTTTATATGATTGTCTTTCCTCTATACATTCTGTTCTTCATCCTTCTATCATGCCCGCTCTTTCCGAGATTTACCATTCATATACCTTTCAACATTCTATGGCTCATTCTCTGGCTTACAAACCAGTGGCCAAAAAGATCTGATCTGTCATCACTCCTGTGGAGGATGAGTATCATGTCATCCAACGTCTTCCAGATGATCCACTCGCCAGACTTAAACCTCTCCCCACATATCCTCCTGATTTCATTCCTGGGGTTTGTTTCACTCAAGAACATGCTGATGCTTTAGATCTTGATCCTGCCAACTGGCTTTGGCCCGAGGAACTCAAATTAGTCTGTTGGATTGTCCGTGAACATGAGCCAGCCTTCGCTTGAGTTCCTACCAAGTGAGGACATCTTAATGAATGGTACTTTCCTCCAGTCAAAATCCCAACTGTTCTCCATGAACCATGGGTGCTTTGGAATATCCCTGTTCCTCCTTCTACTGTATGTGGAAGGAAGTGATCCAGATCATTAAGAATCACATTGCTTCTGGAGTGTACAAACCATCTGTCACAGCTTACTGATCTTGCTGATTCTGCGTATTCAAGAAAGATGGCAAGACCCTTTGTCTCGTCCATGACTTGCAGCCCTTAAATGCAGTCACTATTTGGGACTCCTCTGTCCCTCCTTTCATTGAGCATTTCACTGAATCCTTTGGTGGTTATGCCATATATGCTATGATTGACCTTTTCGCAGGCTATGATCAATGTTTGCTTCATCCCAACTCCCGGGACTTAACCACCTTCGGATCCCCTATAGGTCCTCAACGATTAACAGCTATTTCTATGAGTTATACTAATGCTACACAGATGTACCAGGGCAATATGTGTTGCAATAGCGTCTACCCGATGTAGACACCGGGTAGAGGGAATCTACTCTAGGGCATTACCTTTGGAGGGGATTACTCTGAGATGATAGCGGTTTGAGATCAAGAGAGTTCTATTATATTCAGACTCAGCAGAGTCTTATATACTACTATTTACTGATTATATAAGCAGGTCACGTGCCATTAAGTACGTGTCCTTTCAACAATATGTGCTTCTTCTTACAAGATGAGATTCCTGAGCACACTATGCCCTTTCTGGACAATCTTCCAATCAAGTCCGAGACCTCGCAATACCAGCTCGAGGATGGTTCATATGAGACCATACCCGAGAATCCTGGCATTCACCATTTCATTTGGAATCACCTTGTTGTCGTTCACCACATTATACAGCACCTACAGAATGTGGGGATTACTATATCTGCAAAGAAATTCATTCTTGCAGCCCCTGACGCGACTGTCATCAGTCACAAGTGTACCTCAGAGGGTCACATCTCTCACGAGGACAAAGTCCAAAAGATCTGAGACTGGCCCAAGTGTCAAACACTCACCCATGTCCGAGAATTCTTGAGTATGTGCGGTGTAGTCTGAATTTTCATAAAGGACTATGTGAAAATTGCTTGTCCTTTGGTTGATCTTACTTGAAAAGGGACTCCCTTCATATGGGAGGAACCCCAGAGAAATGCTATACAACATCTGAAGGATGAAATCATTAAGTCCCCTGCACTTCTTTGGATTGACTATGAATGTGGTCGCGAAGTCATCCTTGTGGTTGACACTTCTGTCGTCGCTGTCAGATATATCCTATTACAAGTGGGGGACAATGGCAAGCATTATCTGAATCGCTTCGGGTCCATCAGCCTTACTCAGGTTGAGAGCCGTTATTCCCAAGCAAAACTCGAACTCTATGATTTATTTTGTTCTCTTCACACTGCTCGCATTTTCATTTTCGGACTTGCCAATTTCACTGTCGAGATGTATGACAAGTATGTGAAGGGCATGATCAATAATCTGGATCTCCAGCCAAACATGACCATTAATTGATGGATCACTGGGATCTTGTTGTTCTCCTTCAAACTCGTACACATCTCTGCAGAAAAGCACACTGGTGCAGATGGTCTTTCTCATTGACCTCCCTCTGAGCTTGATCCACCTGAGACTGATGATCTTGAGGATCAGTTGGATGGAGCATATTCCTTTTCTATTGTTCTCTTCCTTGTGCTCGTATTGCCAACGCCACCACTTCTTACCTCCCTGGACTTCACCTGGTCTACTTATCATGCTTTCGGACTTGGGAAGGTGACAACCCTGATGTTGCACCTTCAAGTCCGATTGACTCTATTCTTCCCCAATCCACCAAGTCCCTCGAAAAGGATACTTGAATGGATTGCATTCACAATTTTCTTAATATCCGCATTTGCCATACTGATATTCTAGACTCTGACTGGATGTCATTCATCAATGCTGTGACAAATTTCTTCTTTCTCAATGGCAATATTTGGTGCTGAGAACCACATGGACATCACCAATTGGTTGTCCTGTATGAGAGACGTTACAGACTTATTAAGGAGGCACACAATGACCTCAGGCATAAAGGTGCCTACACAGTCTGGACATGTCTTCTCTTGCGCTTCTGGTGGCCTTTTATTCTTAATGATGTTAAATGGTTTGTTTGGACTTGTCACAAATGTCAAGTCCAACAGATGCAAAAGGTTCACATCTCTCTGACTGTGCTCGTCATTGGTGGTCTTTTTCACAAGGCCCACCTTGATACCATGGTCATGCCTTGCACAGGAGGTTATTGCTACATTGTTCAGGCTCAGTGCACATTGACCACATATCCCAAATGGCGTGTTCTTTGTTCCGAGAATGCACACGCTCTCACATCCTTTATTTTTGAGGATATTCTTTGTCGATGGGGTGCTATATCCAAGATCGTTACTGACAATGGTCCGGCTTTTATTCAAGCCCTTGACTATCTCACAGTGAAATATCATATCCAACACATCAGGATCTCCCCCTACAACTTTCAGGCGAATGGTATCGTCGAACAGCATCACTACAATGTCTGGGAGGCCATTATGAAAAGTTGCCTGAGAGAGGAGTCCTATTGGCCTCGTTCTACTCACTCAGTTTTCTGGGCTGAACGAGTGACCATTATTAAGTCTGTTGGACTATCTCCATATTATACTATGGTCCATGGCATCGAGCCTCTTTTTCCTTTTGATCTTGTTGGAGCTCCTTTCCTCGTTCCCCTTCCTGATATAGATCCATCTTCTCTAACTGGACTTATTGCCTGGAGTGCCTGACAACTTCAGAAGCATCAAGAGGATCTCGCATCCATACAGGAGCGAGTCCTCAAGTCTCGGTTCGTGTCTATCAAACAGTTCATCGCTGAGTTGAAGAATTAAATCAAGGACTTTGATTTCAAACCTGGAAGTCTAGTCCTAGTCCAAAACTTGCAAGTCAAAAAGGAACTTAATTGGAAAATGAAGCCCAGATACTTAGGTCTGATGGTGGTCATTTGACGCACTACTGGAGAATCCTACCTGCTGGCTGAGTTAGATGGTTCTGTCTCCAAGCTTCGTTATGCAGCCTTTCGCTTGCTCCCTCATCATCCGAGATTCAAGACTACTACCTCTGTTACAGATCACAGATCTCACCGGACTTGATGAAGAACACTTGGACAATCTGGTAGGAGAAGACACAGTTAAGCCAGATAAAGAAGACACAGAATCAGTCGACTTCGACTGAGAACAAATAAAGCCATCTTATGATATGTCTCTATCTCATCCCGGGTTTAGTCCAGAGACATCTGTTTAACCTTGGCATTAGTCCAAAGATCTCACTTTCACCCCAGGTTTAGTCCAGTGACTCAATGAATCAAACAAAACAAAGTCCAAAAACATTCAACAATGTTACTCACCATACAGACAATTACTATACTAACAAAAGAACAAAGTCACCCATTTTTCCTTCAATGTCATCTAACCCTTTGAAAACAGTGTCTTCCAATCATCATCAATCAGTTTACATTTACCTTCTACTGCGCAAAGAGATGCCATACCCTTTACACACTTTTATTCTGAAGGCTGACACATTTCACATCATGACTTGGCAAGTCCAACATGATGGGACTTTGTGCTTGGTACACTTTTGAGACAGCAACAGAAAATACACAAAGAGAAGTACAATGAAAACAAGTCGAGTGGACACTCGCATATGCCTCACAAACTATTTCCATTCTCATTCTCATATCATTTCATTTCACTTACCCACTACATTCTCTCATGTACAGACACCACGACAGATCTCAGACTTGGACATCAGACTTGGACATTGGTCAGGACTTCACATCACCTTTGGACTTCCTCACTCTCACTCGAACTTGGATTGAAATGGATACATGAGTTTTATTTTACAGAAGGTATGCAACAAGGATACAACTACACTACTACAACTTGTCCTTAAGGGAGTGGAGATGATGCTCCATGCTCTCCACTTCTTGCAACCACTTCTCCATCTCTGCCTCCACCACTTTCTGCTTCTTTCACAGTCTGAGACCTCGCTCCTGAAGGCCCATCAGCAAGCTGATGACCTTGCTCACCACTGCCTTCACATCCATGTTACCCGACCCGCTCGCCTTCACCTTGCCCTTGCCCTTCTTGGGTGTCACCTCGTGTTCTCCCTTCTCATCGTCCGAGATGGTCCAGACCTCCAGAGAGGCCTGGCAATGTGGCTTGGTGTGGACTGGATGTTGCACTGTGATCTTGTCAGCTCAGACTTGGTATGCGTATTCGTGAACTCACCTGGTGCCACCTTAATTGAGGGCAATGGCCCTCTCACCTTCATCTTGACCTTGCCCTTGCCCAAGGACAGAGAGCACTTCACCCAAGAACCCACGCAAGCCTTGCAGGCCAATGAAGGGTGCCCCACACAGGGTTGCCTCTTCCTGGCGCAAGCCTCGCACAGGGATGAGTGTCATACCTCGACCTCATTCTTCCCCTCCTTGGCCTCACTCTCACCGTGTCTCTCCATCAGTTCTTCCTCTTCAATGTGCTTCACCCTCTGTTGCTCATATCAGCACCTTGGACTTTAGTCACTATGCCGGACTTACCTTGCATGGAGGCATGGCAACCTCCATCATCATGCGCTTCAAGCCCTTGGACCCAATCTCCAATGGGGTGGTATATGGCATCCCCTTCTCTGCTTCCTTCTCCTTCCCCTTTGTCATTGTTGCCGTTGTCAAAGAAGGCTCACCCTTGATGGGTGGGGCATCTGTCTTGACATGCGAAGGCTAACCTTGGGTTGTGAAGCCTTGGTTTTGGTCTGCGACGGCCCTGCTTCTGGTTGCGACACCTCAGCCTTTTTTGCCTTGGTGGCTGCCTCAAGCGCATCTGATGCATTGAGGCACGCTTTCCACAGCACAGCCCACTCATCAACCTCTCTGATGATCTCACACACGTCGTCCTTGAGGGTGAGTGCAAGTCCAGCCTGAGCAATGGCCAGACTTGCTGCCATCAGTTTTTCCTAGGTCGATGGTTAGTGTCATAACATCTGTGATTGATGTGGGTACTCACCAGTGCATTCCCCCACTGTACCACCCAGATCTCCTGCTCGTCCATCAGGTCCCTCCTATTGTCCAGCATACACTTGACCAGGTTGACGATGTGGCCAGACATGTTGTTGTAGATGGTCTTGGCCACATCCTTCTTGGCTGCATCGACATTGGGCGCAGTGAGCATGAGTAGCTTGCTGAGGGTGCTGGACATGGTGGTAATGAAGGGTGATGGTAGAAATTGAAAGATAAGGCATGAGTTGCGTCATATGGTGTTATTTATCCGATTCGTGGTCCAAACTCTGCATGGTCCACACAACAAGTCGTGCCTCACAGGTTGTCCCACGATCACTGACTGACTGGGGACAGTCAGTATCTAAGCCCCCCATGGATGTAGGGAAGCTATGTTCCCTGACATGGTATGACATCATCTAGCCATCTCATCACTCACTAGCAGTCCTCAATACCTCGTCCCCATCACATCCCATCGAAGTCCGAAGCTCATTCATCAAGTCTGAACAAAGTCTGAAGTATTTGTCCTTACATTGCAGGTCTGAACCATGTCCTATGTCCTATGTCCATTCAGATCGTGTTAGGTGTTCTTTGATTGATTCGTAATCAATTATTCATGTTCCAAAACTCAATTACAGAATTGTTTCATGAGCATTGTCATTTACTGTGACAACCTTGTGTTTGTTCCTGAACCATGTGGTTCTCAGACTTGAAGACCAACATGTCAATAAGACTTAGTCAAAGTTCATGATGTCCCATATTTATTGTTTGTTTCATCTCTCTATTTACCTTGTCCTTGGTTACCATTAAGTCTGGAGTATGCTCTGAGACTATAAATATCTGTATTTGGAAATCCAAATACATCTTTTTCCCAGTTGGTGTCTGATCATCTCTCTCACATCTGACATCATCTCAAACATCTCCAATATGAAGTCCGGTGCCCACTGCATGACTTACCAACACTCACATTCAAGTCTTTCATCCTCTATGCTTTTCTCCTTTGCAATCCAACATTCAGGTGTCTCTTGGGTGTCCTTATATCCTTAATTCCCAACCATCCGAAGTCTTAGACTTCATTTAGGAGCCTCAGACTTCCTGTTTCTCATTCTCCTGTTCTTCAACTCACATTTGAATTCCTTTAGGGTCGAACATATTGCATCCTCACATCCCTTTCTCTAGCTTTTGACCTGTTTGGCTTTGTCCAGAGGGTTATCAGCGACCCCTTGTTATCTACAATGCAGTGGTGGTAGAGTATACAGCAATAGATTGCTTCAAAGAATTATGGAAAAGATAAAAATAAAAAGGCAGGAGAAAGTTAGAATATAACTCGGAAAAAACCTGTGGACACAGCCACTAATTCCAAGTGAAGTGACCTTGGTAACAACAAGGTAAAAAGTAATAGACAGACATATGTATTCGAGTGTGAGAATCACCGAAAATACCAAACCATGCAATCCAACATAGTCAATGGAAGGGTGATGCTAAGAATCAGTGAGCAAAAGAAAAAAAAAAAGGGGGTTGGCATTGACAATGGACCAAAGCAATACCACTCAAGGTGCCCAAGTAATATTGTAGCTTTTGTGGGGACCATACCAATCAAAACTACTCAGCGGAATGCACAGAATGCTGGGCATAAGTCTGCCAGCAAGCTGTCAGATTGGGCTCAGACTGCATTGAATTCAACACGCTGGACTCGAATTAAGAATTCCTCTGCCCTGTTTGTGATAGAAAACGAAGCAAGGCATTGATAGGAGAAGGTGTCCAAGGGGCAGGCCGCATTCCAGTAAGACTGCCTCACTTTGCTTAGACTGTGCCTGATTTCTCTACAGTATGGCTTTAGTGGCTACAATGGGAGAAGGCATTCGAAACTAAACTGGCTGCTGGCTTTGGTTACGATTGAGTCAAAAAGTAATGGCATTATTCGGGAAACCTTGAAACTGGACATGAAAACCAGTATTTGTTGAGAAAGGAAAATGTACAAGCCACCATTCAAAATTTCACACTCACTTGGCTAACCAAGAGGAAGCTACGTTTGGCAGAAATGGACTTGGGAGATGAAGAACAGCTGCTTTCAAAAAAAAGGGAATTAGCCCAGAATTTCATTAACAAGTCCATTAAATGGAATTTACCTGCTAACACATTCATCCTGTTAGATGCTGAGACCAACACCACAGGCATCTTCTCATGTCCTGAGGATACCTTGGCAGGGAATGTGGTGGAGAAAGTTATAGGGAAGGACTTGTCAGACGCTATGAAGCTAGCTAGTGAGGTGGCACTGAATAGTGACCACAACTCTCCCAAAGTGTGGTACCAAGATGCACTGTTCAGTAGATGGGGTTGGAGGGGTTTGTTTCTGGCCAGCAGTGGGTCAGTTGTTTCTTACCAGAGGCTGTTTGAGAACCTAAGGTTGCTGGTTGTCAGGTAAATAAAGGGTATAGTGTGGTGTAAGATCTAAATCAGCCCCACAGTGAAACTTTCAACTTTGTTCTCACCTTTGGAGGAATGTTGCTGCAAACCAAAGACCTAAAGAAGTGTATCAGTAGGGTCGTTGAACGTATCGGGATGGACAAGACGGGAGACATATGAGATGCAGTCTCAAATGTGGTTGGGCATGACTGCACGTCGTTACAGACAACTAACGTGGTGCTCATCTACAGGGAACAAGGGGTGGAAGGGATGTTGAGTAGATGCATCAGCATTCATTACCCACCACTCAGGCCATGGGGGTTCCCTTTCAAGAGTTGTGGCACAAAGGGATATGACCCACAAGCTAATGAATTGTGGGTAAAGAGTAGTCATGGAAAAATTCAAATTGTTTGCCAGTGCTGCCTTTGGAAGTTAGTGTTGGTCAGGGAGAATGACATGAAGGGTCATTTTTTCTCTCTCAGGGGAAAAATTCCAAACATCTACTGGTACAACTTTCCCACCTTTCAGGAGCTAAAAGAAATTTTCATGATGACCACTCAGGAAAGGGAGGTTCAGTGCTAGCAGATTTTAGTTAATATAGCTGTTGATGCTTGTAAATTTTGCCAAATCAGTCCAACATCAGTATATCGTATAGTGAAATCACAAGCTAATTGGTTAGAGTAAGTTAAAGTATGTCAAAGTATGTCAGAGTGTGTCAAAAGTAATGCAGTGCATGTAGTACACCTGCCTCACAGTTAACTCTCACTGATTATTTTTTGATATACAGTGGTACCCGCATAATACAAAGAGCATCTACCTTCTGGTAACATTTGCCAGCACGCAGCCAACTCTGATGTACATTTAATGTAATTTGTGCTCCTCTTAGTCGCAATTCACGTCTTAGCCACACCTTCTGCAACTGTCGACACCCTGCAACTGCACGTTCAACCTACTGATACCGATCTACTCACCCAGTTCTCCAGGCGATTTCTCACCTAAACCATTCATTACACATTCTAATATATTTCCTAACTGTTGTTACAGAATTTTTACACTTGGCCCGGATAGGGATGAGCATAGCCTTGAAAGATGGTTCAAAGGTTTCAGAGGTAAAGCATGCACTTAATGGTAGCACAAAGTCTGAGGAAGACACTCCACTCAACAGTGGGAGTGACTGGTTCAAGGGTTTGAGGGGCTGGTCTAAGGCCAGCGAATAGACAAGGGTTCGAGGTTTAAAGGCGATGAGTCTAATGTTCAAAAGAGTCTTAGAATGGAGACAAGGTTGATTCAAGGAGATCTAAGCTACAGTACAAGGTATTGGTATCGAGGGTTTATATACCCAAATACAATGGTTAAGGGTAGACATAGAAGATCATAGAAGATAATGGAAGGTGGAGGAAGATAGTCACTGACAAAGCAAGTGAGATAAGAGATAAGGTGATAAGGTGATAAGGCCTCTATGGAACATGGATAAGTCAGTGACGAAGAGAAAGAAAGTCCAAGAACAAGAGTCAAACTATTGAGTACAGCTAAGAGGAGAAGAACAAGTTGTAACATTACCCCCCAACTAGATCTGAGACAGCGTCAAAAGACTACTGATAAAGACTAGAGTAAGAAAGATCCAGGGAGCTGGTGATGTTAGCATATCCTTCTTCAGTAATGGGAGCATCATACTGCGCGTCATCATACCAGTGGTAGGGAAAGTGAGTATGAGGAGGTGTTTGGAGTGTCTGATGAGAACCAGAGGAACGTGCAGACCGGTAAGACTGGTTAGAGGATCCAGAGGAGGACAAGGATTGTCGACGAGGGGAGCATCTCTCAGTCGAAGATGGGATGAGGTAACGAGCGGGAGTGGGGTAGATAGACAATTGGCTAAAGAGCCATGGGTATGAGTGGGGGGAGTGACTTCAGTGTTCAACATGGGGTGGACAAGGGGAATGACTTGAGCAGAGGAAATCTGGGCAGTGGCAAGTTCCAGAGTGTATTGATTGATGTCGACTACAAACTCGCCGAAGTCCATTTGATACATGATCTACTGGAGTTCTTGGAGAATGTTCACTTGGGTAGAAGCAACTCATTGTCTGTCTAGAGCAGCAGTATTGAACACAGTGAAATCATTGGTAATGAGGGAGAGTCGTTGGGTTTGGAGGTACACTTTGTAGAGGGCAAGGAACATGGAGTTCATGTCCATATGGGTCTTGAGGGGAATGGTGAAGTGGGAGTCTAGTAGGTAATGGGAAAGGTTTTGTACATATTGGGGGGAAGGAGTATCAGGTTTAACATTGTTGGCATAAAGGGGAACATCTACTGTGACAATGGGGTAGAGATTAACAGGGAGTTCTGGAGAAGGAGACTTGAAAACGATGGGTGCTGATGAAATGGAAGCAGGAAGAGTAATTGGTTCGAGGATGGTGGTGGTTCCAGGAATGTTGGACAGGTAGTAGGTGACAGTGGAGGAGTTCCATCTGGGTTCAGCAATGGTGGAGAAGGGGGATTCAGGAGTGGAGGAGACAGAGACAGTATACAGAATATTAACTATGATCAGAGAAAAAGAATTAAATCATACCGTAGTCTCATTGGCATGAGACACAGCTGTGGGAGGGGCCTCAGTTGCATTGGAGACCCTACCACCATTGGTACCACTGGATGGGAAAATGTTGTGGACTTTGTCATAGTGCTTCCATCCATTGTTCGAAATGGTTTCATTGCCACATTCACCTGATAAACAAAGTGAAAACCAGATAAATGTAGTTGTAAATATATATACCTTTCACTCAATGTACATATCCCAAACATTAGTGGCATCAACACTTTGAATATTGGCACCATTCTCACTGTCCTAGCCAAGGCCTGATTTGTGAATGTGGTATGATTTGATTGCATTGTATATAGTTTTGAGCTGATAGATATCACTCAGTAAGATTTACAGTGGCAGTTGGATCATGTTCACTCACTGAACTCCACTTAGATGAAACCATCTTCCCAGTCTTGATACCACCAATGCCATTGAAGTATAGTATGGTCCAATATGGGCAGCAGCAGCATTGTAGGTTGCCTCCTTGGAGCTCCTATTATCACCACGCTCATCACAATGTTCATGGAGGTAATTGATAAGGTGAGTAACCTCAATTGGTGTCCATTTTGCTTTCTCAGAAGATCCTTCAGATGTTACCTGAGTGCTGACCTGATCAGTCATCAGATCAACACAATGTATAGTGACCAATGCTTGTGGCAAGCTCAAAAAATGTCTTCAAGATATGACAATGGGTCAGATAGATCTCACTTTAGGTGAGTACCTTCACTTGTTTATAACTTTCCTCTACCTCTTGCATTCAAGTGGAATAGTTATTCTCATTCTCTTGTTCATCCTGCCAGATATCCATAGTGTTGTCTTGATAGGTGACCTTTGTGGTCAACTGCTCCAGTGATATGCTAATATGTGCCTTGAGAAAGAGGTCATTCTTCTCATTCCACATGCAGTCTATCATCTGTAATGGATATTGGATGTGTGATCTGCTTGGGGCATATCAAGCAAGTTGATATCTATGTCAGGAGTTTGCTTATGTTTGACAGCAACCTCATAAAACAGTATGAGCACCTGTTGAAAATTCAGCATAACTGACTTATCTTTTGTGCTATATAACCAAAAGGCAGAAAACTCACTTTGAGAAATTGGTCCAGTTCTTGGTGAACTTCTTAAG
>JBBPJQ010000697.1:0-18040 GCA_038088795.1 Boletus rex-veris
CGCGCAATTCGCGCAGTATGCACCGCGGTAGGAGTGGCGCGCAACATGCAGCGCGCGGTTGACACAATGGGCCGCGGTAAAAGGGGCGCGGAACGCGGTCAATCATTTTTGTGCAGAATTTACGCCACATCTCCGCTGCTTTTTATTGCTTAGGCCTGATGGGCCCCGCTGCTTTTGACGCTCTCGCTATGGCTCAAGAAGGCTCAACTCCCCCGGTATGGACGGTAGCTCCCTAAACAGACCTCAGAGTCTCCTTCCGGTACCACATACCCTGGCACTATCACACTATTCTGGGGGCGCTTCCACCGCAGACCACCTGGCATGGGCAGGAAAGAATTAGGCCTCTACGTTGTCTCCACCCGGGTTGGCGGTGTCCCCGAGATCCTCCCTCAAGACATGATCTTGTTTGCGAATACCGATTTGAAGACAGTGCGCTTCCTCCTTTCCCTGTTCTTCCTCCCCTCCCGTTGTCTTTTTTTTTGCAACGAGCGCACCGTTTCACGCATGCCGACACTGACCACCCACACGCAGACGTCTTCCGCACACTCTCCGAAGCGATTGACATCGTCACCCGAGGTGCACACGACCACCTCGAAGCCCACGCACGCGTCACGCGTTTCTACGACTGGGCACACACTGCCGAACGCACCGAGGCAGTATACAACGCTGTCGTATGAACAGAACCAATCGATTTCAAGACACGCGTGAGACGGTGTGTCGTGTCTCTGCGCGTGCGTCATTGGCTGACCGAGCGTATGGTCGTTTGGACAGAACAATGTCGTTGGGCCCGTTTGCAGGGCTCATCTACGCTATCACCCTCGTCGCATCGACTGTCTCTTCTTTCTCTTTTTGGAGTGGTGGATGCCTGGGCACGACGTGGGTTTCGTACGAGAACATTGGAAACCCGACGTGTTTGCCGAGTTTGCGCACGAGGCACAGAATCCAGGTGAGGGGCGCCACGATCTTGGACTTGAGATTTGTCGATTGTCCAAATGAAACAAATACGAGAAAAAATGACTAAAGATTGAGCTACGACTGGGAGGATGGTTGTAGTATGCCAAGACGAAACATAGGGTTTTAAAAAATGACCTGCAAGAGGAGCATAACATGTGTACACGAATCAAGACTTGAAGCTCTTTACCAACCTCTGCCCTTGCCGACTTTGATCCCTCGCCGCCTCACTCTCTTTGACCCACCGTAATCATTGCCTTCTGCATCAAAAAGGAGATCGGGAGCCAACATTTCTTCTCTGTCCCGCTTGGATGGCACCTGAACACGGTCGCGCAGGGAAGGCGTGTTGTTATGACCCCCTTCGTCCAGCGTCAGGCGATCCAACAACGACGCACCCGCACCACCTCCATACCCCACACAGCGGTTTCTTCGGGGTAGCGACGCCGCTCGGGTGACACATCACCTTTATCTCGTTTGAATCCCCTTCCAGACCTGGTTCGTCCAAGCACGCTAAGGGTCGAGGGGGCAGGCCGTTGGCCTGGAGCATGAATGTGCGTTCAGGGTGCATAGGAGGAGGTGCACGTTCACGATCCTCGTTTTGAACAACAGGTGGTGGAGGCCAGGTAACATGATAATCAGCCTCAGAGTCACGAAGGTTTGCACGAATACGATCTGGACCGTACGCAGCCCGGTTGTCCCAAGGAGCAGGGGGGCTTCGGAAGGATAAGTGTCCATTGCACGTTTCCGAGATAGAGGAGAGGGTGTCTCCCGAACGGAGTCGATACCCGCGAGGCGGACTTGCAGGCCATGGAGGTAAATGAGCGGGACAGTCGGGCGGTATTGCCACATCTTTGACTGATGTCATTGAGGACTCTCGCGAAAGTGGAGGCGGCGTAGCACGCGACGAACCCTCTGGAGCCTGTACAATAGGCGGCCCAAACCGTGACTAGATCAAACGGACCATCGAGTAGCGCTGGATAAATAAAACTCACGACTCCCAACGCGACCCGCGAAGGACGAGTTGGCGGTGCTGGCGCTGGCGGTTCGGCCGGAGGTAAAGCACGTAGGTTACTCGGCTGTTCACGAGACGTGTCAGCCAACTAGTGATCAAACTAACGTAGAGGCTTACAGGAGATCGATGAACATCTTCACGCCTTGCTGGCTTTATGAGTGCACCACCGGGACCGTCAAGATGGGGCTGAGGTAATGCATGAAATCACCGCAACAAGCGTGGCTGTGAAATTTACAGGCCGTTCATGGTCCTTGTTAACACGATCGCGTCTTGGGGCAACAGGATCACCATTACTTCGAGATGTGACCGCGGGAACGCGGTGAGTACTGCTCGGTAACGGATGTGGGACGTTGTTTCCAAACTTGTTCCGGCGCCAATGGGTAAGTTGTTTGTCCCTGACAGTTTGACGTTGGATCCAGATGGAGGTGGTCTTGTCTCTACACTACGGTTTGGTTTCTTCTGCTGTTAGAGGGACTTTAGTCTATGTTATACATGGCCAGGAGTGGAGACTTGCCTGAGAAATAGTTTGATCAGCAGAATGACGTTCTGGTACTCTTGCAGGAAAACGGGAAGAACCATCAACTGCGGAATGGTATCTTGAATCCATCACCTCCCGGGCTTCACGAATATATAATGTGTATGAAAGTCAGGCATGAGACGGGCACAGTGGAACGACAGATATACCTCTTGGCGGACCATTATTATCCGAGTTTAGCATGGCCCTCGGATACCTTGGTACCTCACCCTGCAGAGCTAATCCCTGATGTATCTGTTTTGTTGGTGGATCAAACGACCTACGCGGAGGAGCATCATCAACATCCGTTGCAACACCATGGACGCGGTTTTTTGAGGACTCATGCGTATTGCGTGAGTCCGATTGCAGGGGGCCAATTGCTCTGCAGACGGGGGAAGGATGTCAGGTGCAGTCGGCGGTCGCTCGGAAGGTAAAATCAGGACGAGATCTTCTCTTATCGAGGACGCGATGCCACAAAGGAGAAAGACCTGGTCAATACGGATACCGTGAGGGATGAGTTGCTGGCCACGGCCGAGGCAAGGTGCGCGAGGTACAGTCGACATCCCTATAATGCATGGGGTAATAATGCATAAATCACATGTCGCATTGACTTTTGATGTTCCCATTGTGGGGCATGCGAAAAGTGTGGAAAATTTGCATATCACCTATTGCAAGGGCAGCCAAAGTGGAATATGCAACACAGTGGAGCTATATAGGTACAGTGTAAACCAATGTGTGGATACGGTGTGGTCAATTTGCATTGTCCACTGCTGTCCACGAGTACTACAATCACTGTATATAAGGGATGAACGTGGGGATGTACTACAATATAGAAAACGAGGCAAAACGTCGACCAGGAGTTGTCATCTGCATACCTCTGTCTCGCCAAGACGTCCCACAGATCTCAGAGGGGAAACCCAACTTATGCAGACAGTTCAGAATCTCAAGGCCCGGAATCGTATCTTTGGTGAACCACCAACTCTTGGTGACCTTTTGGAGCCTCCGGAAGAAAAGGAAATCAGTGCAGAACCATCTGATGAGGTGGACAAGACTGATGAGGTGATCGCTCATATCGTGAGCAAGGAAATAGCGGCGGTAGATGCTGAGGTAATCGAGGACAATTCGGATGATGAAGACGGGCCTGTGGACCTACCTGTAACACGGGCGAATGCTTCGTTACTTTGCGAGCAGCTCGAGCAGGCAGTCAAGGCATATGGTGATGCAGAGGAGATCATCACTCTAACTCATCATCTCTACCACTTTTGTGCTAATTTACGATGTGAAGAGCTCCTCAATGCTCAGCAGGCTACACTAGATAGGTATTTCAAGCAGTAATACTGTATCATGTATCATCTACATTTTGTGTAGTACGTTGTACATTTCCGCTCTAGTAGCAGCCACCATGGAAAAAATCACAATGATGCATATGCGTGGTAGTGCATAGCAGTTGGGCTGCTCCCGACGTTATGCATTATAAGGATGTCGACTGTAGGCCGCTTTTTTGTGATGATTGTGGCTGTGGGGATGGCAAAACACACTCGTGGAAATTGTTCCTTTAAAAAGTAATTATGTACCATTTGTATGTTGGTATTCCCGAAGTTCGGCCATATATCTAGTGATAAAGTTCACTGACAATAACTTTGTCGACACAGATCCTTTGTACAGTTGTGACTACTTAGCAACCTTACTACGCCACGCTACTTTGTTTCATACGGTCGCTGCTCTGTCACACACGCAGCATATAAGATAGCTCACCAGTGCATGGAGCTTTGGTGGGCCAGCATGGACTCAGAAGGTAGCCGCCTCTCTCCATCACTAGGCTGTGAAAAACATGCTGACCCCACTACCAGTTGAACGGCTACGTTTGTTGGCAGATTCTCTTGTTGCCGAGTTTAAGCGAGGGGGAGGGACCGGTCACGTTGACAAGGCGATCGACCTTGGTCGTAAAGCATTGGAACTCTGCCCACCAGGCCACCCCGACCAATTCATCCCTTTGGTATCTCTTGCAGTTGATCTCAGTCACCGTTATAGCCATCTTGGAGCGATGAGGGACCTTGAGGAGGCCACCTTCCTCGTTCGTGAAGGACTTGCCCTTTGCTCGGCAGGGCACCATGGCCGGCCCACATGTTTGAACACCCTTGCAAGCTGTCTCTTCATGAGGTACAAGCGGTGTGGGGTGATGGTAGACCTCGAGAATGCCGCCGTCCTCAGCCGAGAAGGGCTCGGCCTTCGACCACAGGGGGACCCTCTTCGGTCCTACCCTCTAAACAACCTTTCACGCTGCCTCTCCGCTCGATTCCGTCAGCTTGGGGAGATGGAGGATCTCAATGAGGCCATTGCACTCGACTGTGAAGCGTTGGTACTGCACCCACCAGGGCACCCCCTTCGATCGTACTCTTTGAACAGCCTTGCAACTGACCTCTCTATCCGGTACGAGCACCTCGGGACGAAGGAGGACCTGGACACGTCCATTATCCACATACAAGAAGCACTCAACATTCTCCCGCAAGGGCACCCCCTTCGATCCAGCTCTTTGAACAACCTCGCACTCTGTCTCTCCATCCGATACAAGCAGCTCGGGGTGGGGGAGGACCCCGAGGAGGCTATCGCCCTCAATCGAGAAGCACTAGGCTTCTTCGTGCCGGGACACCCCTTTCGACCCTGCTCCCTTACGAATCTTGCACTGTGTCTCGCTGCTCGCCACGAGCAACTCGGGGAGATGGAAGACCTCAACGAGGCCATTATCCTCGAGCGAGAGGCACTAGATCTCTGCCCAGAAGGAAACTTGGGTCGATCGGCGGCTCTAAATAACCTTTCGCTTCACCTCATGATTCGGTTTGGGCGGCTAGGGCTGATGAGGGACCTTGAGGTGGCCATTGCGCTCAGTCGAGAAGCAGTTGATCTTCGCCCCCTTGGACATCCAGAACGGTCACTGTCCTTGAATAACCTCGTAGTCAAGCTCGCCGCTCGGTATGAGACACTTGGAGCGATAGAAGACCTTGACGAGGCCATTGTCATTGCGGGAGAAGCGCTCTCTTCGTGTCCACCTGGCCACCCTGGTCGATCATGTTCATTGGAGTGCCTTACAGGCTGCCTTCATAGCCGGTACATGAAGCTGCGTTGGCCAAACGACGTGGACAAAATATTCAGCCTTTACAGCGAACTGGTGCATGTGACACATGCGGTGTCTTTCGCTGACCTTTCTGCTGCTAGGGCATGGAGTCGTGCCACTGAATGCTTTCAACATCCCACGATGGCTCTCGCGTATGAAACGACCCTTCGGTTACTTGTTGAACATCTGGCCATCTGGCCATTGTTACCTCGAAATTTCACCACCCTCAAGAAGCTCACATCGTCGCTCGCAACAGATGCGTTCTCGATGTGTCTCCAGAAACGTGCTCCTGCACGTGCGGTCGAACTTCTCGAACAAGGTCGGGGTGTCTTCTGGAGCCAACTAGCGCGCCTCCATTCCCCGGTTCATGACGCCATAGGATCCAGTCCGCAGGGAAGAACGTTGGCAGACAAGTTCAGGCAACTTGCCTCCCTCATTCGCGACGCCCTCAGTTCACCAGGTGTAGATCAGCACGGCAAGCTGTGCCATCTCAACATTGAAATACAGAAGATTGTCGCCGAAATTCGAAAGCTTCCCGGCCTTTCGCGCTTCCTTCTTCCCTTGCTCTTTTCGGATCTCCAGCGTGCGGCCAGTGAGGGCCCTGTCGTTGTCGTCAATGCGAGCAAGCATGGTTGTGACGCTCTCATCATCCTATGTGATAAAGATCCCATTCATGTTCCTTTGCAGATCACACAGCAAGGCGTCGAAGACCTGGGTATGGAGCTCCATTCTTTGACCGCACGTGCGAAGAGGCTCGACGTGACGAAAGAGCTTGCCTCCTTCCTACGCTGTCTCTGGAATCAGGTTGTCTGCCCCATCATGCATACACTGCAGATGACGCGTCCATCTCAAACACGTATTTGGTGGTGTCCCACCGCCCAGTTTTCTACATTGCCCTTGCATGCCGCTGGTCCATATAGGAAGGGATGGCGTAACATGGCTGATCTTTGCATTTCGTCCTACACGCCAACGCTGACTGCCCTCATCCGTGCTAGAGGGGGCAGTCCATCTGATTCTACAAGAAAAGCAAAACGATTCATTGCCATTGGTCAAGCCAATGCAGCTGGCCAGACTGAACTTCCTTCTGTCAGCATGGAGTTAGATGTCGTTGCTCACTGCCTCAAGGACCACACCGTGTTCACGTGCATCAATGGAGAGGCGTCTGGCGTTGCTAGGGCTGTTGAAGAACTTGGCAAGCATGCATGGGTTCACTTAGCATGCCATGGTCTCCCAAATTCGAAACAGCCTTTCAAGTCTGCCTTCGCTCTGTGTGATGGACATCTTACAATCCACCGTCTTATCATGTTCGATTCAATGGATCATGAATTTGCATATCTATCTGCGTGTCATACAACTGTTGGGGATGAAGAAGGTGTGGACGAGATGATCCATCTTGCGTCAGCAATGCAGTTCGCTGGGTTCCGCTCTGTGATTGGTACAATGTGGGCGGTGGATGACAGTGAGACCGCGAAGATCACATCTATGTTTTATAAAGTCATGTTGGATGGGTCCACTCATTTGGACCACACCCGTGCAGCATTTGCGCTGAATAAGACGATGAAGACTTTGGATATACCGTTCGATCAACGGATACTTTACATCCACCTTGGTGCTTAGTTACACCCAATATACCTTCTCTCGTATTGCCAGTGTGCTGTTGTATGTGCGCCGTTTTCAACCACCATGACCACACCTTCACACCCTGTAGGTACACTAGGTTCAATTAGGAAGCATAGCTATGTGTATGGGGTGAGTTTCCAGAAGGTGTAAAAACGGCGCTGTTGCTATCCAAAGGCACCGCTTCCTGCCAGAACCCTTTAGGTTGTCTAGCCAAGTAGAGCTGAGCGTCTTGAACTACAGATGTTGCTAATGAACGAGCATCGAGTCTTCCCATACGCCGGTGTAACAAGTGTGCCCCGTGCAACCCAGCATGCCTCGCCATAGCTCCGACACGGGCTGTGGTTTACAAGAATACAAAGCGGCGCCGCCTGCAGGCATGGATTCGAAGGTCCCACCATCCTTGTAGGGGGTACAAGAATTTGTTATGTACCCATGAGCTCCCCTGCCGTTGTTTTCATTGGCTTCAAAGCATGCGTGGAATACCCCATTGATAAGGTGCTTGACCTCGTGCTTGCTGATATGGGACGCTGGCAGGAATCCAACCTTCCAACCATCCATGTCACGGATAAAACTCTGGAGTAAACCAATTAAATCCACACCCATTGATGCAGATGGAAAACCTACCTTCCTCCTTTTCTACCAACGGTCGTTGTGCGGCCCAAAAAACCGGAAGAGAAGCCTAGATGTAGACACCACAATGGATAGGATTTTATACGCGCCCTCTGGCATTGTTGTCAGGATGGAAGGACCATGTGTCAGGTCCGCTAGCACATTTATGTGCACTGGCCTGCACACAGGCCATAGCCAAGAAGACCGTGACCGTGTGAGTACCTCCACGAATGTTGCAGTGGCAATCTGCCGTCATATGGGAGACATTCATTTCAGAGCCCGTACAAATCCGTTTGTGAGGCGAAAAATGACGTATGAGAACAATGGATGGAACCCTGGAAAGGAACTGACCGGTGTGTATCGTTGGGACAATATGAATGGTGAGGCTGAGACATGATCCAAGGTGCTGCAGGAGGAGAGGCTGTCCATATTAAAGGACAGAAATAGGGATAACAAGGGGGTACGGGGGCAAAGACAATCGCCATCGTTGAAGGCGCAGCAAAGAAAACGTACGAGAGGCTGCTTGCGGAATACTGAGACACCTTCCGCAGTAAACTACCGACAGCGGGACGACGAGGGGGTCAGGGAGGTGGACGCTGGGGAGTGACTGACCGCCAGCTTTGAGTTTTGATTGCGTATTCCTGCTAAGTTGGTACTACTTGGTGGGGTTTGGGGTTTTTGTCCCCCTCGCGAAAAATCGTTTAGATGGGATTAGCATGTGCCTGTCCGCACCCTTTTCGTATGCTTGGACCCTCAGTTATCGCCCTGCACAATATGTACGTCTCACAGGGTTTGTTCGCTCTTGTTGTCCTCGGAACCTGTATTGATCAGTCTTACATCCGTCACAAAACTTGCAGAAAGTAGACATTGCCCAGCATCAGTAATATCGTCGTGGCCTTATCCGGCCTTATTCAATGCACTTTTTTGGCACTTTTTCGGTTTGCAGAAAAGTGCTGCACAAGTGGCATATGGCCACTCGTTTTCTTAAACTCGACTTGTACACCACTTTTTCCACTTAGGATGAGGCGTCGCAAGTCGAAAAAGCGGAAAAAGTGGCTTAAGACATGCCATATTGTCCATTAGAAATCCCACTTGTACACCACTTTTCGCACTTGGGACTGCATCAGTAATATCATCACAGCCTTATCCGACCCTATTCACACTTTTCCGGCACTTTTTCCGCTTGAAGCCAAGTGCTGCACAAGTGGCACAAGATGTGCCATATTGTCCATTGAAAAAATATAATAGGTACATCAAACCCGAGAGCATTAGGCTGTACCACGGGTATACCCCCAGGTATCGAACGCGGGAACGGATTTTTGCACCCGTGGGTGCGCTCAGCGCTGGGTGACCGAGTGGGCGAGCGTGGGCGAGGTGGCACGGAAGTAGACGTCTGCATGTGTGCTCGTGCTCGTGCGCTCGGCGAGGGTGCGTCCTCGTCCTCGTTGTGTCGTCGCGTCCTCACGCGGACGTCGTCGGCGCGTCGAAGTTGCATCGCCATCCTTGTTGTGGTCGTCGTTGTGGATTGGCGCGTCGTTGCGTCGTCATCATCGTCGTCATCGTGGGTGAGGACGAGGGAGAGGGGATGGAGAGGGAGAGGGGACGGCCTCGTCCTCATCGTTGTTGCAACAGTGCCAGTGGGGACATCGTCGTGTTGTCGTCGTCACAAGGTGGGCGAGGTAAGGGTGGTAAGGGTGAGGTGACAGGCGATCGCGACAGCAGCACTCGATGTGAACGGTGGGCTTTTCAACCGTGGTCACGTGGTTTGTTCGCACGCAAAAAAATCACAAAAATCACCAAGTCCCTCAGTGCCTTGTCGAGACAACTTCAAGCACATACCATACTACACACCCGGCATGCACGCACAGACTCGCCGCCCGTCACACCTACCACTGGCACCTACCAAAACGCGAAACGGGAACGCGTCGTCGCGTCTCTCCCTCTCCCTCGTCCTCACCTTCTTTCTCCCCACTTCACCCCCACCCTCGCCGGGACCCTCACCTTGCCGTGCAAACACGAACGGTAACGCAACAACGATGACGATGTGCTTTCGCGCTCGTTGTCGTGCTCATCCCTCGTACTCCCTCCCTGCTCGTACACACAGGTATACCCGTTGTGGGTATGGGTACGGTAGTACTGTTATTGTAGTTCTCAGTGTAGCAAGTACTATTGTACTTAGACTACTTTGTTTACTTTTCCAATTGTGACTTGGGGAAACCCTGGATCCACTTGAGCAAACACACCTAAGCCAGACAACCGCGCTCGATTTTCCTACGCCACCCGCCGATGTCCATATTCCATATAGCAAATGCCGAAGTGCGGACTCCAGTCACCACTTTGCAAAAATTCGTGGAGCACAAGAAGGAAGTTCACTGTCCATAGTTCGTAGTGCAAAGCGCGTAAGCCAGTTGTCCGTAGTAAAAGTTCCAATGTTTGTTGTAGTATAGTCCAACGTCTGTAGTCCGTAGGTGCAAATCGCTTTAGCACAACGTCGTGGTCGGGTACGGGTCACAAAAAGTGTGACCCATGACGACTCCAACGATGACTCCAACGACGACACCATTCATATTTGCATGCGAGCGCCATTGCTACTGCGTCGCCTATCACCTCACCCTCACTACCATTACCTCGCCCACCTCATGGCGTCGACAACAACAACACGGTGACCCACTGGCACCTCGTAATAATGATGAGGACGAGGAGGGGTTCTGGCTCTCCTCTTCGCCCTCCCCACTCGCATTCCCTCGTCCTCACCCACCTTGCGAGAACACAACGGCGACGCGACGAGGATCAGAACCGGACAAAGGATCAGAACATGACGACAGGACATGCCAATGACGCCGACAACGCAACGACAACGACAACGCAGTGGGTTCCGTCCGAGGTAAGTGACGAACAGAGGGGCACACGTACACTACAGGATCACAGCTAAGGGTATCAAGGAGGACGTTGATGGCGGCCAGCTCGCCCTCCTCGACGTCGGAAGGGTCTTCTGAGCTGCAGAGTTTGGAGAGGGCGACGGCCGCTTGTACACGAATGGGGGTTTCTTTGTCGCGTATGCCCTCCATGAGGGCGGCTCTGAGAACGTGGTAGACGTCCTCGCTGTCAAAGGGTGTCAGCAGAAGTTTAATGCGACATGGTGAGAGGCAGACTCTATTTCACCGAGGTGGGCGACCATCTCTGTAAGTAAATGGACACATCGGTAACGGACGACCTTGTCCTTTGCAACAAATCCCTTGAGAAGGAATTTGAGGAGGCGGAAAATGAAACGAGTTGTGGTGGTATCTTCGTCGTCTTTTCTGGTGATTTGCGGAGGTCGTTTGGACCTGGTCGAAGATTTTAGGGAGGACATCCGCGACATCATTGAAGGAGACGCGGTGATCACGTGGTTCGCGATTCGGTTAATTGGCTCCCAATGATGAGTAGTACTATTACCTACCACGCTGATGAGTCGACTTCTAGCTCGTATAGATGATCACCCCATCAAAAAAGCCGGCGTTAACATCTCCACCGTCGGCGACATCCTCCCACCCGCCGTTATCAAACAAATGAGCACCGCCCACGAAGACACCTTCCGTGCCTCAAAACAGCGCGCCGAGGGTTTCGAAGGGCTTCGCAAGTATCGTGGAAGGAAGTGCAGGGAATTCGAGGAACGAATTCGGCATACAAGAGGCAGCATGTGAGTTTTGTCTGTCTTGTTTCGCTCACAGTTGCTAACCACGTCACAGAAAAGAATGGACTCAATATGCTAACCAGGAGGTGCGCGTATCGTAAAACCACTCAACACCCTTCTTCACACCCTATCCAGGCCAGCCAAAATGAGTTCGACGGCTCTCAATCTTCGAGCGTGCATTGGACGTCGATCCCCGAAGCGTACAGCTATGGTTAGGCTACACCGAAATGGAGCTGAAGTTGCGAAACGTACAACATACTCGTAACTGCTGCCCCGAGTGGATCGATTGTGGATGTAGGTAAAGCGATGGAGGGAGAAGTAGCAAAATTTTAACCCAGGGACTGCATATACATGTTTTCCCACTGGGAAGGTTCGCTATTGTGGATTGTAGTCGGAAACGAGCACTATGAATTGTACTCGCGACTCCACACCAAGAGCAGATAGGTCCGCCTCAGGTTTGCCCAATGAAAGACCGGCGGCGGTGAAGGTGGACCAACGAATAGGATGTGAGGACGGGGAGTACGAGGCGCCTGCCACACCCGACCACTTCGTCTTTGCCAAAACGTAGTCGGACGAACTGCCGTGACTGCGTCAATACATTCATTACTTGAGCAGTGCATGCACTCACAAAGTAGGGGAGGTGGGCGAGAGAGCTCGTGGCACCTGTCCGTGGGCGTAGACGAGGAAAAAATGTGCCTGGGTACGTCTGATATTGGTGGGGTGCTAAACAACTCCTCTGAGGAGACTGGCAGGGCCGTAAGAGGGGGAGCTGAGGCAGAACACTGAGGAGGTGGAGACTTTGCTTTGAACGTCCTCCTTGGGGGTGATAGAAATGCTGCGTCCAAATTTGAAACTTCTACAGGCGAACGTGGACCGTCTTCGTCGGTGTCGACGCTCTCGAGCATGGTCATGATTCATGACTGGCCGGGTGAGATCATTTTGACTTTGGCGGGCGAAATTGAAAACCAACGAATTCTGTTTCACTGGATACATTGAACGGTGTGGGCGAGACCAGAACAGTCAGATCTGACGTGGCGTAAGTTGGCGTCAATGAATGTCAAGACTCGACATGAACGCGGACATCCAGCCACGAGCCTGAGTCACTGAGGTGGGACTCAGGGCATCTCGATTCTCCAGCACTCCGGGAGTGTCCATCAGGAAAACCCTGAATGTGCAATTATGCACAAATGTGTGCAAATGCACACTTTTGTATATTATTCCATCTAGTCCCTCTTTGAAAATATAATTATGAGCAAGTGTTCGCACGCAATCATGTACAAAACAATGTACTCGTCTACACCGTGACCCATATTGAATCATAGCCCCCTTCATCGCCGGTCAGCAGTGCCAACAGCTTCTCGTCTTCAGACGATTTGGCAGGCTCCGAGTCGTCTACGCCCGCATTGAATCATACCCCTCCGCTTCTTATTCGAGAGGTGGGAGGTGGGCTGTGTCATCGACATGACACCATTGCCATTGTCGTCGTGTCACTGAGCTTGAAGGCCAGAGTGGTGGGAGGTGGTGGTGGGAGATGGGAAGTGGGAGGGACAGCTCAGTGGGGGAAAAAAAAAGTGTTGAAGTGTTCGAGTGGATACTTGTTGCTAGGCAGGAGTGTTTGAAGTATCTGTCAAATATGACACATTGTGAGCATGTGGGAGTTTTTTGCCTGCCTTGTGAGGGCGCTAGTTCGAGGCACAACCAGAGAGGAATTTTCTCAGCTCATTTGGTACATGGTCACCTGCACATGCAATGTGTTTACCCTTGTGCAAATTGAGGGTTTTCCTGACGTCGATGCCGTACAAAAGAGCAGTCGCCGTTCAAACAGCCTGTAACAAATTTTGCCACATATATTCCGTTGCCGAGTACGATTTATTTGGGTGAGTACTACAGTCGACTCCCTCCTAACCCTAACCAATACCCTATTATAGTGATTTCCCAAGTTGGTTTGCAGTGATTTTGTGAGTATGTACCCCACAGCACAAACCGAAGGGTATCGGTCAGGAGGGAGTCAACTGTATTATGTAAAGAGAACATAGAGCCCTGAAGCTGTGGACCCACTGATTTCGGCATGGTACTACCTGTATGGTAAACCATACATAACACAGCGACTCTCCAAGCGTTGGCGAATTTCCTGTTAGCCCACCGCGCTGGCCCGGCATCTGACGTCGCTCCTTGACCCACTGGTTCACGTATGTCTACTTCAGGTCCACCAGTTCTCCCTTTCAGTGTGGATAACACGCTAGGGGCACTCCTTATCGGCGGTCTTGTTGCCGCAGCGTGAATTTTTCTTTCGGGACTTGGCAATTGCGCACTTATCTTACCAGACTGTTCTTTCAGTTTCTGGGGTGTCACGAGTGTTCAGACTTACATCTACTATCACCGATGCCCCGATGATCCGCTGTTCTTGAAGCTAGTCGTGAGTCTCTCGCTTGACATTGGAGTGTCTTTTGCTAATTTCTCGTTGGTGATAGGTAGCGGTGCTATGGTGAGACCATGTACACGTGGACCTGTTTTTTCAGTTTGCTGATGCACTGTCGCCGTAGGATTTTGGATACTTTTGACGCGTGCTTGACCAGTCATATAGCCTATCATTATCTTGTGGCCAACTATATGAACCCCAAATCCATAGTAATACCTGTGTGGTACGTCATCTCTTTGTAGCCACTCCAAGACGCGGCCATTCACACTCTGTAGGACTTTGATCGTGAGTCACTTTGTTTTAATAGACCCACCTCTCTCTGTCTAAGGCAGTGTTTCCGGGAGATCCACCAAACGGCAACTGTGAGTATCCGTGCTTCGTGGACTGGAGGGTTGTTTGATAAACAATCTACTTGCAGATCGTCACGGATGTGCTTGTCCGGTGGTAAGTAGACTCCATTATTCTACACATCTAACGTTGATCAGCGTCAAGTATGTGCTCAAAGCGAGTATGGGGGTGTAAGTGTTTGTCATTCTTCGATGTTGTATTCCTGACAGTGTACTACAGTAAGCAGCCAAAACATCATCGTGACGTCCATCGTCGTGAGTCGAGTCTTCCAAGCGTTGGGCTCATCATTGGATTTCGTTCTCACCCGTCTCCTTAGTGGATCGTATCAGCTTGCGATTTGAGTGAGTATTGTGCAGAGAACCGTTTTGCTCGTGCTGACTTGCGACGTCCATGTGTAGTTATTGGCCTGGGTAAGCACCTTCTTCTTGGAGTCAACCCAGATGAATTGAAAGTGTTGCAGTAATCACAACGAAAACGTTGGCGCTAGCTCTTTTTCAATGCACTGGAATCTCTCTCACAGTATCCCAGCTTTCAACTCGTGTCTTGGATGCAACTTGATGGCCTTGCAGTCAGTACATGTCCCGGTACCTTATCACATCTTTCTGAATCCTTTTAGCCCCTCTTCTATGCCAACTTTGTCACGACCTTTTCGGGCGACCTTTACCTCGCTGTCATGCTGTGTTATTACCTGTTCAAGTCAAGAACGGGATTCCAAAGGTAACAGTGCTTTGTCTCGTATCCACCATTTTACTTACCTCTTTGTTGTCAAGGACGGATTCACTAATTAATACCCTCATTACATACATCATTACGACTGGTGATACACGTCCCTCATCTTCCGTTCCTGGTCGTTCTAATGAACATCGTCAAAGGCCTACTCACATCGTGCGGATGTTTCTCTAAGCTCTGCGACTGCAAACGTTGATTTCTACCTTGCAATGTCCATCAGCGTCGATGCCATTCTTGGAACTATATTAGTGCGTCGATCGCCGGCGTGCTACTCTACACGGGACGTTGTTGATCATACGTCATAGTACGCTGTGATGCCAACAAACTACATTTTCATGGCGTTCTATTTCAATCTTGCAAAGCGTAAGCATTTGCAGAGTTCATTTGCCCGGTAAGTGAAACTGAAACGGTGTGGTGTACCAGTGTATACAAACTCGTACCTCGCCCTGTCAGTCTTACTTTTCGCTTGTCACTTCCCCTGCCCTTTCCTTTCGTTCTCTCATCTGCAATTTGTTGCCGCGCGCCACATCTTTATCGCACATTATGGCAACGCATTCACGATGAACTCTGTTTGGCTCCTAGACTCAACGCACGCAAACGCCTCCACAAACGCGACAGACATGTTTCCATCCAACTCTCAGGGTTCTCCGGCGACCCCCGTTTCACATCTGGCTTCACGGATTCGTCGACGGAACATTCCACACCAACCGTCCTCAACAAGGTGAGTCTCCTGTGATGGGACGATTTCGCGTGTTTCTCATTCTCTCCTTTTATTGGTGTGGTGGCCTGCTTTGGCAGGCATCACAGCAGGATTTAGAGATCGCGGTGCATACGACAGTCGACCAGATAGAACACTCGGATGCGCGAGCCATCTGAGATTCCGAGCCCATCTTTGTTCCTAGTCCCCATGCGTACGTGCACCGTCGCATGTTCACAACTCCAAATTTGCAGACGTGCGTTGTTTGTGGCCGATAGAGCTGCCATTGCTCTTCCCCCTCCTTCCAATCCTCGTTTTGCAGTGATACCTCTATGGATCATTCGTTTATCAGGTTATACCCCCAAGTTTGTTTTTCTTACTGTTTTTCTCGTCACTCCCAGAGTCACCCCCCACCACGAGGGGGATTAGATTTCCGTCGGGGTGGTAACCGTGTTGTCTCGCCGTGTCAAGTTCACTTGGGTGCGAGTGCTCGTGCCAGTACTTGGGGTGTAACTTTCAGTTTACATAAATCCGACAAATGTGCATGCTGGGACTTGTACCGTAGACATTATGCATACAAAAGAAGAAAAATACTTGGATACGGAAGAGGGACTGCCAGTGGGGGTGTATGTGTCCCGTGCAGCAAAGAGACGGATCTAGAGTATTCATCATACTAACACTCGACTGGTGTTGGCTACCTTGCGGTATTCCCCGCCAAGGACCGCGTCTTTAGATGCCAGCGCCGGACCGGTCAGTCTCTCAAAAAGCGCTAGATTGAGACCCAAAGGATCTGGCATGGTCAGGGACCGCCAAAGGTTCCATATGAGGTATTTCATCGTCAACAACGCGGATGCATTCAGGGCAGACGCGTGGAAGGGGGTTGTGTCTGGGATGACGAGTCATCCCTGGGGCCGGTAGTTCCCAGAGGTTGAGTCAAAAATGCGACTCGAGCGCACTCGGTCTACTACAACGGGATCGGATCCAACAAATACGTTCTTCGTGCTGTCTTGGTCGACCTCAGGCCCGGAACTATGGACTTTGTCCGCTCCGGTCATCCAGGCCGTCTTTGCTGCCCTGAACACCTTCGACAGAGTGGTGCTGGTAACAACTGGGCGACAGGACGTAAGTTGTTCTTCACGCCCGTCGAAATATATTTTCACTCGGACTTGGCCTTTGATTCGATTCACGTGAACTCGCTCGCACAGATTGAGCTCCACCAAAGATATGTCGACAAAGTCGGCTGCACCTCGTTTCTGGAAAATCATTGATGACTGGACCACCACCAACAACCTGTGGTTGCACAAGTCATGAGCAAGGAGGAGAGGGAGAAAGGTAGGGCGCCGTTTGCCTATCGGGTTGTGTACATATTCTGCATCCCTCTACTGCTGCAAATGTTGCCAAGTTTCGGCCATCAACGAGCGTCGCGGCGAGGATAACCGGCCTTGGCCAACCAATACGCTTCGACTCCTCTCGAATCCATCGTGCATGTCCTCCCCAAGGGAACAATCGCTGCCGCCTGCCAGTTTTGGGGCCGTCCGACTACAGCAAATTCTGTGAAAGTAGACGTGCCGAGCAGGCGTCGCACAGGATGAGCCTATCGCCTGACCAGATACCAAAGAAGACATACCGTCACGAAACTAGAGCGATGACAATTTTCGGAGGACCCGAATCACGGTCATTGCGTCCCAGGCTTGCTCATCAGGTACGCGACCAGAATCTGTGAATACACGTCGGGACCGAATCCGCCTATTCCCCGAGTCCGGGGCGGCGCCGGGAAGCTGACCATTTCATTCAGAACTTGGGTCGGCAATGACATGTCGACAGCCCGTGCGACAAGTAAAAGTCGTTGCCAATGTCGAGTAAGGCATTCCGGATGTTAGTAGCGCCAGTATGGCGCTTGTAAACCTCGAAGTCAATTGCGTACCAGTACGGTCTGAAGGGTTTCATATCCGCTGACGACAATACCGTCCAATCGTTTCCGTCCGGACTCTGTGGCGCTTTGCAAATCGCATGCAACCGCATTTCATATATCCAGAGAGTGAGACGCGTGCAAGGGCGTATGGGCGAAAAGTCCTAGGTGACATCAAACACACCATTGTCGCGTTAGGACGAGGGATATATGACGAGATGCGACCCTACTAGTCTGCGGAAATATGGCTGAATATCTGCACATTTATTCCCGCGCGTTTTTTTAACCCCGCTGCACGAAATTTGTGCTAGCCTGCCGCACTTTTTTGCTACCACTCTCTTTTCGTCTACATTTGTAGTGTTAAAATGAATAAAACTACCTAGTAATGGTGTCTTTGCATAGTTAAAGTGTCAGAAGAGTGTCAAACTCGTGCGGAATACTTGATAT
>JBBPJQ010000698.1:0-18031 GCA_038088795.1 Boletus rex-veris
CTGGTCTGATGCTCAAAGGTAGGCAACTGCAACTGCAGTCCAGTTGCATGACCAGTCCAGTCCAGTTCAGTTGCCAGTCTTTTCACCAGTCCTGGACTGGACTTTGAAACACTAGATATTAGTTATGGTGACATGCATGATGATGTTGTGTACATAAGGGTAGTACTGGTACAAGACAGTGTGGTCATGCATGACTTGGCATGTCAATTGTCTCCATTGTTCTAGACAAGGCATGAGTGAAATGCACGGGTTAGAGGCCTTGCCAGTAAAGGAGATGAGCTGGCTATAGGACCTACCACCTGTGTATTTGGTCTTTGTACCATGAGTATATGTAACGACCAAACCCGTCTATGGTCAATAGGGGTCTAGCTGTTGAGTGGAAAGCACATAGACTTGACTAGCAAGTCCTATAAAGGTTCAATGATGCTCTATTGGTACAATGGGAAAGGGATATAACAAGAGAACTAGACTAGAGAGTAAGTACTACTGATCTATAGTATTTATACAGTTAACATAGGAGCACAGACCGAGCTGTACATAGCTATGTATATAGCCATGTATTCTATAAAGAGTTAATATGTTGTAGACTGGTTAACATGAGTTAGCCATGAGTTAGCAGATAAGCACTGCCTAGATAAGATGGAGCAATGTGATTGGATGATAAGGAAAAGTAAGTCAAGTGAAAAAGCATGGGGCGAGCATGAGGATAACATGTGTAGCACAGCCAATATAAGGGAGATAAGGTCATGTGATTGGTCACGTGACTAGACATGTGATATGGATCATATGACTTGATAAGTTATGGCTTTGTTAATGGTTATTGGGGACAATCTGTAGTGTTTGGGTGATAGGAGTTATTTGTAGTTATCTGGTGGTTTAGTATAGTTAATATAAGGAAAAGTGTGAAAATGATAGGGGTGAATAGGGCGAGCGTAACAGTATATATCCCGGTCTCACTTGCAAACACCATTCCAGTACCCAGACAGGCTGTCCCTACTGCCAACCCTGACCTCAACCCAATCCCAATCTCAGTTGGGATTGCAGGTGCAATCACAACCACATACACTGCATCCATCTAACCTTGACCCATGCCCAATCACAGTTGGATGTTGCATTGCTGGCCCAGCACATTGCTTCAGCCATCATCAAGAAACAAGCAGAACAGCAGCAGAACCTGCTCACTGCTCAGCATGGATTTCTGCTTCCATCTCCTCACACTCAACCTTAATACCACACCAGATTGTGCTGTCTGTCTCACAGGTGGAATCTACCTCAAAAACATTGCAAAACTCAGATGGGAGGGGGTGCATTGTCAGATTCAACAAAGACCTGTATCTTACCCACCCAAAATGTTGTGCTGTCTCTTCCCAAGGAAGACAAAGTCATGCTTTGTGTCCAGCTCATGTCAGCAATGATCATATTCTTCAATCCCACAGACAAGAGGATCTGCACACAGATTGCAGAGTCCATTGCACTCATTGTAGAGCTCAACTTTCCCCCCAAATGGCCTGATCTCATTGATGTGTGTCCAATCCATCCAATTGTACCCATCTGATACTTCCCCAGCAACTCTCTCCCCCACAGACTACAATATCAACCTTGGCATCCTTGAAACTGCACACTCCATCTTCTGTCACTGGTGTTCACAAGTTCGATCTGGCGAACTCTATGCCAAGATCAACCTTGTCCTCAATTGCTTTGTCTCCCCCTTTCCAGGGTCCTTTCATCAGTCTGCGACCCTTCTTGTGGGTACTCTGCCACAAAACATTGAAATCACTGCTCAGGTGCAAATCCTGCTCACCAAAATCTTTTATGATTTCACACATCATGATCTGCCACCCACGATCAAAGATGCATGCAACAAATGTTTCATGCTGGGCTGATTTCAATAATTTTGGACGCAGGATCTGCTGGAATTGAAAGATGTTTGCATTGCATTTCTTTGGTGTATATAATATGACAGGTATTTCAGCCTGACGATGCCACACCATCCCTTCCAAAGTTCCAGTGCATCTCAAGACAGTCATCTTTGAGATCACAGAGGTATGTCACATCATGCTGTACAATATGTACATACTAAAATCAGCTCTACATCAAACTATACACCAATCAACTCATCAACTCACCCACCATCGAACACTTTGTTCAAACCATCTAGCAACTCATCAGATCCAACAACCTCTCAAATATCACAGACAATAGTGTACATTTTGCACTCGCCTCTTTGAGCCAACTGTCTTTCATACATACCTCTGCCATTCAAACATGAAAAATGCATCCAGGGGAAGTTCAAAGAGTTCTAGCAGAGAGTAAACACAATCCAACTCAAGGCTACGGTCATACAATCGATCTTCTTATCTCACACATCTGGTCCATCCACCAGTGTAGGCTCTAGGGACTAGAATAGGGCCAGGAGAAGGATGTGATGGACTATTACCAATTTTTATCCTAGTCAAATCAACCTTGGAGGTGTTCTTGACATATGTGAGCATCACATAGGAGTCTATCGCTGAGGGCCATGGATCAAATATATCAAAATGCAGAATATGTTCTGCTTTTCCCCACATAGTGATTTGTGCTTCATCAGAGCAGTCTATTATGCTATACATGCAATGCCCACACCATCAGAACATGCCTACAAGTAAGGGGGGAGGGGGAGAGGGGGGCAGCTGGAAAGCAGATGAAAAACAATGGGATAAGTAACCTAGGAAATCTTTTCATTGAGTTTGGTGGGTTTTTGTCTGCTTCATCTGCTTTGTGTAACTGCCTTCTGTGCCACCCTGACCTGGAGGGCCAGGTATGGTACATCATAAAAATTATAAAAATGTGATAGGCCCATATAGAGAGTTGTATGTGTCATCTGAGTTTTTTTTCATTGTCTTAGAGTGGGGGTCATATAATTCAATGTCCATGAATTAAAACACAGCCAGTTCAACAGAATGGCCAAGCAGCTTGCAATTTGATAATGTCATACAGTCCCTTCTACCAGTCTGTCAGTGCAATAATCCCAAATAGTTCCCCTACAAGAGTATGAAATTGTATATTGCCAATGTAGCAAATACAGACAATATTTTACTGTATTCAAATTTGCATAGCAGTGACACCACTAGCAGCTTCATCTGCCACTTTGACCCTTATGCTGATATGGCAGAGAACTGATGGTGACATAGCTGGACAAATGAGCAAAAGCTGACAGAATGTGGCAGGTAATGGGTAGACAAGTGGAGGCACTGGCACAGGGACTTGGAGTATTGTGATTGAAGAGCTAGAAAACCATGGCACTGGTGATGAGCACTGAGAAAGGGCACAGAATGTTGAAGTGATGTCTAAGAACATTAAACACATGTGAGAGTAACAAGTGGAACCATCAGATCAGTTGACTGTGCTACACAACCAGATCAATTAATAAGTAATACATCAAAAGAGATGTCATTGTAGAGATCACCAGGCCTGGGCTGATGAGATGTGTCAGTGTTGAGTCTTGCTTTGTTTTAGTGGAGCAATGATGTGAACTCCACAGCAACTGGGTGTGCTTCACCTGTGCCTATGAGGGACATTTTGATCAAGACTGTCTCAACTTCTTGCTTGAGCTTTAAAAGACTGGCCATGATGTTGGTGTACTTTATGTTGATGACTAGAGGCAATTCTTCCTGTGTGCATTTATGTCAGACCTGGAGTTTCCCAAAAGAATAATGGATGAAACCTTAACAATAATTTCAAATGACATGCCTCTTTCACCAGTATATGGATCCAACAGAAGATAGCAGAGAGCCACTATTTGTATGGTCACACTTGGTCCTCCATCCTGGTGTGCCATAGTAGTGTAAACAACAGTGGCATCATTGAGCACAGTGGTATCTTCCAACATGTGTTTCACCCCAAGTAAGTGCCCAAACCACCTAGTAAACCATTCAAAATTGCTGATGTGATCACAGTTAACACACCAGACTGATAAGCATTTCTTTCACACAATATGTCAGCATGTTTAGTATACTCTGCAGGGATAGGTGCCTCACAGAGTATTCCAAGTTTCAAATATAAGACCATCCACGGCATATATAATACTTCCTTTACCCAGGACTGCTAGGATGGACCCCTGCAGTAGGTTAAAGGCAGTGCCATCTGTAGTACTTACTTCAGCAGCAACCTCCTGAAGGCTGAATGAAGCCCCTGTGGACACTAGCGCAGGTTCTCCAGTGCATTCAAAGGATCAGAGATGCAGATGGAGCACAGGTGCCCCATTACCTACATAGATTAGTAATGTCTGACATAGGATAGCTTACCCCAAATGGACAAAAATGGATTCAAAAAGTGCAGGTATGATAGATAGAACTACATTCCAAATTGATTACAGCCAGTCCTTCACTGCCAAGAAAAGAAAGAAAAGTACACTCCCATTATGCCCATGTAAAGGACTTCCCCATCCTTGATGAAGACATTGCCTTCTTCATTGAGGAGGAAGGGCCATGAGGGTGCAACCTTATCATGGTGAGGTTTTTTTTTTTTTTTTTTAATTCCATGTTTATTGTCCAGTGGGCATAGCCCATGTCAGACATTACATGTGTGTGATTTAAGTACTACTATGGTATGCATGGTGTCATGTGATGGTTGAATCATATGATATCAGCTCGATGAATTGAGCGAAGCCTGTGTGGGGCTAAAGGTGGGCTGGTGAGGTTCTGAACACAGAGGGAGAAGCATTGGGGTGTCACTGAGGTGGAGCAGTTGGGTGGAGGTGCAGTCAGAGCAGGTTAGTTGCTTTTTGGTGGGGATAGATCCCCAAACGTCTTTAGGAATCATCCAGTATTGTGTAAGAATTTTAGAGTGTGGGCAATGCCTTTCTGATCCCTGAGGAGCCACTTTATTTGTCTCAACTTTTCTCTGGTTATGTGGCGGAGCTGGTCATGGTACGTGGTGTAGTGTGGGCAGTATAACAGAAGGTGTATAACTGTTTCATCCCAGTCTGGGCAATATAGTCATGGTGAGGTAGATGAGGGTGAGATGGCCCGATGACCTATTGGCAACAATACATCGCCAGTGTCCAAGTTGTCACCAGCATCATTGTTGCACCAGGATGAACCTGAGGGAACTCAAAAGGAAGGGTGGGCAAGGGCAGTGTGTTGTCAATATTGTCACTGAGAATGCTAGAAGATCACTTAATCTTAAAAGCAGCCTATATGCACACCAAATCAGACCTTGGTGGTGACAACACTGCCAGTTACTACTGCATGGATACCTGGAGTCTTGATTCTTGTGTTGGGACTTGAATAGTCCACTGAACGGGGTGACTGGTATGAGGTTGAGGTAGACTGACTCTTGAGAAGGTGATGGTCATGGCAGTTGGAGATGAGGAGGCAATGGCTGAGATGCAGAGTAATTTGTTGGGGTAAAGAAGGCTGAATGGATGAACATATGGGTTCCATGATATATTATTGTTGCAGTAGATGATCAGACTGATTGTCTTGAAGCATTGATGCTGATAGTCCCATATAATTGATATGACCACACTCTCAGTAACAATATATTTTACAGATGTGGTTCACGCTGACACTATACTTGTCCATCATTGTACACTCTGCCACCTGTCAGAGAATATCTTAATTTTGCAGTTTTTGTAATATATATCAATGGTGCATCACTGGTGGTGATATCCACTAGCACACTTTTACCCCATATTGTTGGGCTAATTACCATGGCATTGATGTGCTGCTATCACTACCCTGACTTGGATGACAAAAGAAGCACATCCAAGTCCAGAAAATGCCCCTTCACTTGCTGAACACAGAGTGGCTAACTTCTTCCCATCAAACAGTAATAACATCAAGGGAAATTCATAGCCCAGCAGCCATGCCTGCATGAGAGTGCACCAAGTCAGCTATGTCACATGCAAGGCCACCGTCTGACTCACTTGGAAAGCCATGCCTTTTTGAATGGGTTCATCTTCTCTGGTGGTGGAATCATTAGAAAACAGTAAGAGAGCATGTGTTGGCTATTCAGCCTGCATTGCCATTGACACTGGCATAGAACCAATATGCCTTGGGCCTCTTTTTCACTTGGGGCACCTGAAACAGTGTTTGTTCAGCACAAAATGCACCATGGGCAAGACACATGTGAGGCAACAATGCCATGGATCCATTGTGAGCAGCACACAGCAACCAGGTGAATAACAATGCATGGCTTGACAGGTGCTTGAGTCAACTTGGCTGTTTTGCCAGCTGGCTCCTCAAGTATGGACCATAGAATGGCCAAGGTTGCTGATGCATCAAGTATGGACCACAGGATAGACGAGGTCAACGAGTCCTCAAGTATGGACCATAGCCCAATCCCAGAACAGGTGGGAATGAGTGATGACAATAGGGAGACATCTTGGGCAAACAGAAGCTGATAGCAGAGCAGAGGCATCACTGAATATATGAAATAGATATGTGGACCGAGGCATGAGGTATATGATGTCATGAACTCCCCCATTGTGTCTGACATGCTCTATATGCTAAGATGAGATTGACATCACTGACTTGGGGGACCTTATGAAGGAGATAGGAATTGTATTGCCATAGGATACCTTTCGGCCAATCGGTGTGTACTTTTTGATTCGGCTGAGTAGTATACTAAATCATGACCCTTTCCAGCTTTGTCAGAGATGGCAAAGTGACACGAGGCGACAGAGCACATGGACAGGGTATACAGACTGGATCACTCTTCGCGGGTTCTATAGAGAAGAGACATGCCGATCCAATTTGTTATGCAGGCTTCTATGGAGATGGCCATGGATGCTGCATGGAAGCAGGTGCAGCTTCTCAGCAGGCAAAAAGTATTATTGCAGTCATTAGATAGATTACAGAAGAAGTTGAGTAATATGGATACTCCCTCATGATTGGGGAGTAATTGTGGTCACATTCCTGACCTCATGTTCATTAGTGATGGACAGACAATATGTATGGCTGAAATGAAATGCTTGCTCTGAAATGGCTGTTGGCAGGGAGTATGCCTCAGGGTCATCGGCCCTAGTATTTGACACATTCGGCCCAACCACTTGTAGAAGTCAGGCCGACTCAATATTCAGCTGAATCACCGCGCGTTAAGATCAGGCCCACTCAATCCACTGGGCCGAATCACCGCACTGTAGAAGTCAGGCTGATTTGATATGTTCAGCCAAATCACCACCCTATGATGGTCAGGCCCACTTGATACAGTCAGCCCGATCACCACCCTGTGATGGTCGGATCCACTCAATACAGTCAGCCCAATCACCACCCTGTGATGGTCGGATCCACTCAATACAGTCAGCCCAATCACCACCCTGTGATGGTCAGGTCCATTCAATACAGTCAGCCCAATCACCACCCTGTGATGGTCAGGTCCATTCAATACAGTCGGCCCAATCACCACCCTGTGATGGTTGGGCCCACTCAATACAGTCGGCCCAATCACCACCCTGTGATGGTTGGGCCCACTCAATACAGTCAGCTCAACCACCACCATATAGAAATCAGGCCGACTCGACATGTTTGGCCGAATCACCACCCTGTGATGGTTGGGCCCCCTTAATGCACTTAGCCCAACCACCACTCTGTAGAAGTCAGGCCAACTTGATACATTTGGCCAAATCACCACCCTGTAGAAGTGAGGCCAACTCAATATATTCGGCCAAATCACCACCCTGTAATGGTTGGGCCCACTCGATGCACTTGGCTGAATCACCACTGTGTGGAGATTAGGTCAACTTGATACATTCAGCCGAATCACCACCCTGTGATGGTCAGGCCCACTCAATACAGTCGGCCTAACTACCACTCTATAGAAGTCAGGCTGGCTCAATATGTTTGGCTGAATCACCACCCTGTGAAGGTTGGGCCCAGTTGATCAACTCGGCCCAACCGCCACTCTGCAGATGTCAGGCCCATTCAATATATTTGGCCCAATCACCACCCTGTAGAAACCAGGCCCACTTGATGCACTTGGCTGAACCCCCACCTTTTAGAAGTTGGGCCCAATCTCTACATTCGGTCCAACCATTACCCAGGCCCACTCGATTTGCTCAGCCCAACTACAACTATGTCCAAGTCAGGCCTAATTATAACTATCACTATTCTATCATTTCCATGCACAACAGGCCCAACTGGGGTCATCCCATTCAATTGGACTAAATACACACAGGCTTGTCGATACCATCAGTGTAAAGTGACTGCAGGATGTGCCATGATGCAGAAGCACCATCCTGGTTGGGTTCAGTTCCCTCCAACTTTGGGAACATATCAGCAGGCACTGTTAAGGCCGATGAATGGCATTCTCTTATTACTGTTTACCTGCCACTTGCGTTAATGGACCACACAATGTATCTTGTAGCTGCAGTTTACCTGGCATGTGCACAAATGATGAACTTGACCCGAGCAAAGGCTTATTGTGCATGCATCACCTGTTACATAGGAAATCTCAAGACTCTCTACCCAACATTCAACATTTGGCCAAATCATCATGCCGCCTTTCACATCTATGACTACCTTCTTCTATTTGGTCCTGTACATTCCTGGTGGACCTTCCCATTCGAACACTTGATTGGCACCTTACAGCATCTTCCGTCGAATCACAAATCAGGTGAGTCTCGTGATTGTGATGAGTAGATTAGATTTGCTAACAGAAATGCAAACAGGAGTATTAGAAATCACATTACTGGAGTCCTTCCTGAAAGCTGCAAAGCTTCGAGGCTGGCTCTCCCACCCTCAGTGTCCCCCTGCCATCCATGAGTGCAAGGTGCTTTTCGACCAAGCTTACATTAACAAGCATGCAACCCCCAATGATAATTCAGATGATCCAGATGTCCATACCACTGAATCTGCATCACCATTCTCTGTCCCCACTAATCTATTCAAGCTACTATGGGACCGATTTGTGGTACAAAAGGCACACTACAAACACACAGGTGTTGTCTACAGCAGGTCTTTGGTGCATGTCGGCAACTTGCTCATTTTATTCTATCCTGCCAATGACCCCACACAATTGCATCAGCAATATCATTATGCCCTTATTCACACTTGGCACCCTTGGGCATTCTGAAAAAGTGCTGAAAGTGGGAAAAGTAGCAAAAGTGACTACTAAGTACCGATTTCAGTGTGTTTGCTCAAGTGGATCCAGGGTTTCCCCAAGTCACAATTGGAAAAGTAAACAAAGTAGTCTAAATACAATAGTGTCAAGTCCAATTCCTTCAGGTTCAAGTCCGACAGAGGTCCGAAGTGGATAGGGGTAATAGAGATGGAGGTTCAACTGGTCGTCGATGGTGGTGTGGAGGTGCAGAGATACGGAGTTATGGAGGGGTGAGGACGTCGGTGCAGGACTTATGTGTCACGCCCATGCCAAGCTCACTGTTCTTATATTTGGAGTAGAGGAAGATGGGAAGGGAAGTCAGACTCGAATGGAGGTGACTTAGGATTGATATTTGTACTGAAGGTACAACAGAGAAATACAAGAGTTTATATATGTTTGAAATCCGGAGGAAGTATGGGTCTGGAACGACTAGGCAAAGGCCATGTACATAGGACTCAGGACAGAGGCGGAACACAGCCGGAACAGGCTGTTCAAACTGACAGGTAGAATGTAGACTAGAGTGAAAGGAGATTAATAGAGGTACAAGTTCAGAGGTACAAGTTCAGAGGTACAACTCCTAAGGGAGATTGATGGAGATGAACTTCTAATGGAATTTATCAGAGGTGTGACATTGGTTTGAGGAGCCTTAGTGGAGTTGGTTGGAGATGTACTGAGGTGACTAAATAGGGGTTGGAATGGAATATGACAGTGCCCCCCATTAAGGCTGAGCCCTTGAGGCCAATTGGGTAAAGTGAGGTCCAGAATGGTATTGTGATGTGTGTGAAAGGAGTGGAGATCCAAGGTCCACACTTGTGTTGGAGTTTGGAAAGTTGTCATTGTTCTCCACAACATGATCAACAGATGGAGTTGAGGCAGAGTCAGAAATGGAGATATAAAGCGAGGTGTGTACTTGGAGTGGGACTTGTTAATACCCCATCCATCTGCAGTTGCCACTGAAAAGCAACATGTCTGATATTGCCAACATCAAGGATTGGTCCAAGGAACACCTTGTGGAGTGTGAGGACGAGGACGATGAGGCATTAACTGCCAAGTTCACTGAGCAACAGAGACATGCAAAGGTGCACAAGGAGGAGGAGGCTCAACACAAGGCAGAGGAGGAGCGCTGGAAGGCAGAGGAAGCGGAGGTGCAGTGAAAGGCCAAGGAGCAGCAGCGTTGCAAGGAGGCCGAGGCAGTGGCACGTAAAAGGGTGAGTACCACACTATCTGGAGTTGCTGGTACTAATGGAGTTTAGGTGGAGGAAATCCAGGCCCAACAAAGTATCAACAAAGGAAAAGGGTGAGCACCCCCTCAATGCATGAGATGTGAATGCTGGGGTCTCAAGTGCAAGCTCGAACCAGGCAAGTTGACCTCATGCATGGAGTGTTGTGAGGCAAAGGCAAAGTGTGAGCGCCCTGGAGTGGAGAAGCTGGAGAAGTGGAGGAGGAGAGTTGACAGTGAGGCAGGTCCCTCAAGAAAGAGAAAGAAGAAGCCATTGGAGGAGACAGAGGAGGCAGAAGAGAAGTCGGAGGAGACCAAGGGGTTCAACTGGGTGGAAGCTGCCCAGAAGATGGTCAAGGCAATCAGGGATTTCTGGGAGGTGGTCAAGGCGCAGAACAGGTGTCTTGATTGTCAAAACAACCTCCTGGAACACTTGGTGGAGCTGAAAACGGAGGAGGTGTACGAAGATTTGATGGAGGAGTCAGATGACTCGAAGGAAGGAGTTAGTGAGGAGCTGACAGAGTTGGCCGCAGAGATAGTGGAATATCAGGAGGTATCAGAGGAGTTGGAGGATGTAGCCAGCGAAGGGTTGGGAGAGCTGACCATGGAGGAATTGGAAGTTGGAGCAGAGAATAACAGAGAAGGAGAAAAGAAGAGGCGACACTGGAATAAAGGAGAAATAGTACTGTATATAGTTTTGTTCTGGTTTTTTATGTCTAATGATATGGAGTAAACGGGAAAATAGAGACAGAGAAATGGAGAATGGAGAAACAGAGGCAAGGGGGAATTCAAGGGAAACGGGGGAGTGAGTCAAGATCACAGAGTAAAGGAAGACTAAGTCCTGGAGTAGAACAACTGATATCCCTAGTAAACTCAAGGAATCCGGAGATGATCAGGAAGTGTTCCAGAAATGGGACAGATCATCTGAGGTCCGAGAAGTAAGTCCGGAGATGGGAATGCCATGTCAGGAGTTACACAGGAGTGGATGTCTTTGATGGGGGTGATCAGTAGAATGACTTGACAGAGAATAATAGAAGGGGGATGCAACTAGATCATTGGGGGAGGAGGATAGGAGTGTCAGAAGGTACAACAGAGTTGGAGTGGAGGTACTCAATATTGATGAAGATGAAAGTTCAAAGTACAGGAGTTGCATAGAGCATGCTCAGAGGGACAGAGCAAGCTGTACTGGATGTAAATAGTGTTTCAAAGTCCAGTCCAGGACTGGTGAAAAGACTGGCAACTGGACTGGACTGGACTGGTCATGCAACTGGACTGCAGTTGCAGTTGCCTACCTTTGAGCATCAGACCAGTTGCAGTTGCCTGGCTTATGGAAATTCAAAAGACTGGTCCAAAACTGGTTGCAACCGGTTGCAACCGGTGTACAGCCACATTTCCTAATTAGTACTATCACCCCTAATTTATTCAGAATTTCTAGCAATTTATTTCAATTTTATTCACTCATAGATTTGATGACATTTCTATGGGTCTAATAATGACATGTCAGTTTGAAATAGGTGTATCCCTTGATGGTGTGGACCGATTTGGGTGCATATTAGGTCCATGGAACCCCATGAGTCTGTACTACAATCTGTGTGACTACTGTGAAGTGTGATTCCCATAGGATAGGGGCCAGACGACCGGTTCTTCAAAAGACCAGTTGCAATCAGTTGCAACTGATTGTAGGACTCATTTGGACCGGTTTCTTTCGGTCCAGTTGCCTAATTAGGAAGGTCAAAAACTGGGCTGGACTGGACTTTTAAACACTAGTGAGAAGCACCTGAGATTGTATATAATGGTGAATATTACATACATGCTCAGAAACCACATGAATCACATGGTGACACACCTTGTCAGATCAAGCACACAGCATAGGATGATGATTTGTATCTTAGGCCGCCTATGGAACAGAACTAGAGTCTGGTTTTTCATGGAAAAAAACATGTTGCATAGGTAGAGATTGAGGCGGAGCACAAATGTATCACCATATTCAATCTAATATCTAATTTATGATACTGGCTGCAAGATTGACATGGATGAAGACTCAAGCTCAGCATCCCACCATGATTCCAGCTTCTATGATGATGCAGAGACTGAAGAAGATAGTGGAGAGTAAGCCCTTCAGATTTAATTGAGCAAAACTTCCAACTTAGCCAGGTTACAATGAAATCCATTCTACTGATCACCTGGATGATTGAGTCACTGCAAGAACAAGTGCATCCTATCACACATCCATCTTGATGGGTGCAATGTGGGTCCAGGAGCTTCTGAGTGGTCACCCAGACTGCATTTGCAGCGAACTTAGTGTTCACAAGTATGTTTTCCAGCATCTCACCAATGAGCTATCATCCCATGGATATATATCCTCTAAGGACGTCAAACTTGAGGAACAACTTGCAATATTCCTGTATACATGTGTTACTGGCCTGTCATGTAGACATGTTGGGGAATGCTTTCAATAATTGAATGATACAATATCAAAGTATATTTTTCCTTTGGTTTCATTGCTCAAAATGCTTACAAATTACTATAGATATTTCTGCAAGATGCTCACAGCTTTCTGAAATATATACCAAGTATGTCAAGTTACTCTGTTCTGATGACCCGACACCATCTCGCATTACCAGCAATTCAATTCAACGGTTTACCCCTACTTCAAAGATATGATTGGTGCAATTGATGGGACCCACATCGCTTGTACTCCCTCAGCAGCTGGCAGAGATGCAACTTGGAATCGCAAGAGGTTTCATTCTATCAACTGCCTTATTGGTTGCAATTTTAACCTGGAGTTTGTATATGTTCTCAGTGGGTGGAAGAGATCAATGGCTGATGCTTCCATCTATCATGATGCCCACTTAACCGATTTCACTATTTCCCTTGGAAAGTATTACCTTGCTGATGCTGGATACCCGATCTGTCCACAGCTGCTGGTCCCATATCGTGGTCAGTGATATTGTTTGCCAGAATGGGATTGAGCACAGGTGAAGTATGTCCATTCCCATTGTTCTATACCTTATATCTTACAACTGTGGAAAGATCTATAAACGTCAAAGAATACTTGAATTTTCGTTATGCACAACTGCGCAATATTGTTGAATGGATCATCAGAGTGCTCAAGTGCTGATTTTGAATCCTTGTAATCCCAGCTGAGTTTGGGATGGGCATTCAAGCACAAATCCCTTCTGCCCTCTGTTGCATACACAACATTATTTGCTGATATGATCCTATGGATGAGATAGATGATGAGGGAGAGCAAGCAGCCCAACCAGCTGCCAACCCGCTAGCTGACGATATGATCATTTTCAGTAGCCTAGCAGATAGTTTTATTACAACTGTGGAATATGATATGATGACAGCAAAGTGGAAGGAGATTGCACAGGCTCTTTGGCAGAATCATCTCAATTACATGCATACTCATAGAACTTTGCTTTCATAGTCAAAGCATCCAGTCATTGCAGCATTCTATATGTGCTTGCTCTGTTCATTGACTTCAGCAATCCTTTTTTTCAATCACATCCACTGAACATCATTGAGAACTAGACCCCCTTCCAACTCCTTCATAAGAAGTAGATATGTGTCCACAGAGTCATCGTTCTTCCCAAACATATCGATCATTGTGATGATTTCTTCAGCCATAAGTACCATCCCTTCGAGCTCCAGTGACTTCATTCTTGTAATTTGCTTCAACTTCAAAGTATTTCCTGCTGGGGGTGGCAGTGGAGGGGGCATGGCAGAGGGCCTTGAGTATGTTGAGTGGAGTTGGATAATGAAGCAGTGGGGTTGGATGATGAAGCAGTGGAATTAAACAATGAAGCAGCAGGGTCAAATGATGAGGCCTGTAAGTGTTGGACTTCTTTGAGGGATGTAACCTTGTAATTTCCCTTGGATTTCGATGGTAGCAACTGCCTCAATTTTTTGTAGTGCACCCACCCTTTATTTTTGAATTTGGATGCACCTTTCATGTGCTAGACAATGAACCAATATCAGTCAAAAAGAAAGAAAGATAGAACCTGGATATACTTTCAAAAATTCGTCCTACATGTGTTGACTGGCCAGGCCAACATCTGCACCTTTCTCCAGAGTATATGTGAATCCAGATGTATTTGTCACAATCTTGTCAACAATCTTGAAAATTACTTGCATCTATATGATTGTTATTAGATAGATCAGAAAGTACAAACAATAGAAAATGTGCTTGATTACTCACTCACTTTCATTTTTTCCTACAGCTGTCTGCTGTCTTTGCCTTGCCACTGGTGGGTGGTGGGAATTGGCTGGCCAGATTGTTCCAGAATGGGCCCTTGAAATTGTGCCCATTGCCCATCATTGCTTTATTTGTTAGTGCAAAATTGAGGAGGATAGTCTCCTCCTCAACAGTCCAGTGGGTTGATGATGATTCTGGCTTGAAGGCTGGCCCAGAATTGCTGTGATCACTGTTTGAGTTCATCCCATTGTCCTCACAATCTGTGGTGGATTGTTTTCCCTTCCCTCCTTCCATGGGGTAGGACGAGGGAATGTTTGGCCTGAGTGTCTGTGGGGGGGCATTGAAATTGAGGTGCTGCAACAATGTTTCTCCCTCCATCCAGCCAGCGAAGAATGGCATTTCGACATGCCACACTCGGCATCTCGGCTCAGCCACAGGGAAAAAAGCGCCTGGGTCTGAAACCCATCTGGACCCTGTTTCTGTCTGAGCTCTTAAATATTATGGATGGAAACTGGACAAACCATGACATATTGTTTCAGTAGTAGCAGAACTCATCACATTGCTCAGAGCTTGCCTGACCTCTAACTCTGTGAAAAGTGACTTTGATGGCCATACTTAGCTGAGTGATAAACCCTTTCAATACTAGTGTTTAAAAGTCCGGTTCAGTCCGGTTTTTGACCTTTTTAATTAGGCAACCGGTCCGAAACAGGTCCTGGGAAGGTCCCAGGGACCTGCAACCAGCAACTGGACCAAAATAAACCAGTCCAAACAAGTCCTATAATCAGTTGCAATCAGTTGCAATCAGTCTTTTGAACAACCATCATCATACTCCTATCCAGTGGGAATCACACTTTATAGTAGTTACACGGATGTAGTATGGACTCAGGGGGTTCTGTGGACCTAATATTCACCCAAATTGGTCCACACTAGCATGAGATACACCTATTTTAAACTGGCATGCCATTATTAGATCCATAGAAATATCATAAAATCAATATATATGGGTGAATAAAATCGAAATAAATTGCTAACAATTCTGAAAAGATTAGGGGTGACAGTTCTAATTAGGAAGTGTGGCTGTACAGCGGTTGCAACTGGTTACAACCAGTTTAGACCAGTCTGTTGAATTTCCATAAAACCAGGCAACTGCAACTGGTCTGACACTCAAAGGTAGGCAACTTGTAACTGCAGTCCAGTTGCGAACCAGTCCAGTCCAGTCCAGTTGCCAGTCTTTTTTTATGGGTTGTGCAAGTGAACCTTTAATCACTACTCAGTACTGACAGGATAATGGTGTAGTTCAGAACAGGTCTGCTTCCTACATTTTGTGACAGTTGACCTGAATGGTCAGACTTAGCTGAGTGGCAGCCTGTGGAGATGGGACCCATCAAGATGGACCCTCACAGTGTCAGCAGGATATCTGTGTATGTTCAGGACAGGCCTATATTCTATTTCTGCTTTGATTGACCCAGACAACCATTCTGACCCATGTGGTCACTTATGGCAATCAGACTCATCATGATAAACCCTTTCAATGACAGCAAGATGATTGTGTATTTTAGAATAGGCCAGCATACATACTTCACTGAGTGATCCCACACCTTCCAAATTGGAATGATCATGTGATTCGGGCGACAAAGTGCATTACATTGAATATAGTCTAAATTCAACATGAAAAGGAACATGACAACAAGGAGCTATGTAGCTATATTGTTACATTTCTCTTGCAACCTTTACAGCCCCCACTTTCCCCTGCTGCATATGCATGAGGCTGCTGGTTCCTTTATGGAGCTAGATCTGCAGATGGCAGTCACCCTGCCTTCAGGTGGGTATACAATCTCCCCCAGGAGACTTGCTGCTTCACAAAACACCTGCCCTTTCAAGAGGTGGCAACCATCCTGCCATCAGGTGGGTGTACATTCTCCTTCAGGAGACTTATCATTGCAGGAATGCAACTGGATGAGCTGACTCTGGCCTGCTGGAAGCAACCATTGCTGGGTTGATTTTAGTCTTGATTGGTGTGGACCAGAATCAGTGGCCATCCTGCCATCAGGTGGGCATACATTCTCCTATGGGAAACTTATCGATATGGGAGTGCAACTGAACGGGCTGACCCTGGCCTACTGGGAGCACTGCTGGCTGAGTCCCACCCCTGACCACTGCTGTGGCTAAGCCCTACCGTGGTTGTCTCAGGCAGCACAATTTGCACAGCCACACTGCCTTTCAGGGGGATTCTTTGTTGGCACAAAATTGACCTTAATCATTCATGCCAATATTTTCTGGTATGTTCTATTAATAGTTTGATGCTAACTGTAAAAGAACCTCTGCAAACCCTCTCAAAAGCACTTTCAAGAGGGTTTCATTCCATTCCCTTCTGGCTGTGACCCTCTTGACCACACTTTTCCTCTGCACCCACTGCTGTGCTCTGCAGTAGTGCAACTTCTTGCACACCTGCCATTGGGCAGCCACCATGCTTATTATATGTTGTGCACATATAATCTATGGGTACTTTCAGACCACATGCATGCACGCACGGACACTGTTGCATGCCTCCATCCTTGCTTGCACACCATCTCATGTGAGTGCTAGCCCTCACCCTCACTCCGAACATTGAGCTTGAGGGGAAGGGGAAAGGTCTGATGAGCTATGAAGTTGGACTCACCAGAGCTGAAGCAGATGCAACGGCAATGTTGGCTGGTGATGAGGACATCAGGGGCAAGCTAAAGCAACTGCAAAACACGTCAGAACAGCTGTGCGAACATTCACAGCAATGGGAAGAAGGAAACTCACCCAGGAGAGCTTGAGACAAGTCTGATGAGCTGGGATGCGAAGCGGCTATACCGGACAGCCCCTACAGTGTTCCATGACGTCCTGAGAGTGGGGGGAAGAAGAGCAGTGATGATGTGAATACACTACATCAAAATACTGACAGAGGAAGGTATATAGGCGAGCAGCACCAGTCAAGAAGCATTGAGCATGACTGGGAGCATGAAACCAGTGTGGATGGCATCCAAACAGATGGGAAGCAGTATGGAAAGGTGCTGCAACAAGCATAGTATGCCGCAACTCGAAACATGTTGAAATGGATGTGCTAGCTGAATATCAGGCAAGTTGGCACAGAAAGCGCAACCAGATGAAGACAGGCGTACCTGAGGCATCCAAGCCACCATCCAACCACTCCAGATAATCCACTGACCATGCCAATCCACTGGATCGCTGAGACAACCTCACAACACATCCTAGAAGGGTCAGAAGCACAAGATGGACCTACCAACTCACCACACCACATTGAGGCCAGATTGGGCACACCAGACCTGCTGTACCAATTGTATATGCCGCATAGGTGGTGTTGAAGCAATCCTAAGAGAGTGCATGTGACGTTGTTGCTGCTGCATTGTCGTTAGTATTTCAAAGTCCAGTCCAGGACTGGTGAAAAGACTGGCAACTGGACTGGACTGGACTGGTCATGCAACTGGACTGCAGTTGCAGTTGCCTACCTTTGAGCATCAGACCAGTTGCAGTTGCCTGGCTTA
>JBBPJQ010000699.1:0-17998 GCA_038088795.1 Boletus rex-veris
TTTTGTCTGAGTTCATTTTGTCTGTGGTGATGGAGCGGGTGGTGGCGGGGGAGGGTGGCGAGACAGAGCGTAGCCCTCTGGCAGTGTTGGCGGATGAGTACTGGGATGGGTGTTAGATTAGCATGTGCAAAGAGGATGTTGGTGGGGGAAGAGCGCATGCTGCCTATAATGGCCAGGGCCACTATATGCTGTACCATTTCTATAATTTTTTTCTATTCCTCTTGTGCCCCATCCGTTTTGTTTGGTTCCTCAGCCTTGTTTGAGGTGGGTTGTAGCCCATATGTCTGCCATGTACATCATTTTTGGGATCGCTATGCCTTTGTACAGTTTTTTCATCATTTGTGCTTGTACTCCTCTAGAAGGGCATGTTAGTCATTTGCAGGCGAGGACATACTTGGTTCCTTTTCCTATTGCATATGTGGTGTGGGTGTTAAAACGCAGTTCTTGGTCGATCAGCATTCCGAGAAATTTGCATGATGGTGACGGGTTGATGATTGTGCCTTGGATGGTGATTGAGGGGTGGGAAGTTGATAGTGTCTTGCCTGAGAATTGGGGGTCCGGTTGACGTTGTCTAGAGGTGCAGATTAGTGCTGTTTTTTCCAGTTCAAACTCAGCATGATGGGATGTGCTCCATTGTAAGGCACCGTCTTCTATTTCCATTATTCTGTGCAGTTTGTCGTTGGCTTCTTCAAAGGTTTTGCCGCATGCGATGAAGGCTGTGTCATCAATGAATCCTAGGCCTTTCCTGTTAGTTCTATCAGTGACACATTATAAAAGAGGAAAGCAATGGAGGAAATCGGGCAGCCTTGGTCTAATCCAGTGGGGGTGTTAAATGGGTCTGATTTGAAGTCGTTGAACACCATTGCTATTGTGCGGTTAGTTAGTCTTTGTTTGTACCATATGTTGTGTATTCTTCGGGTATCCTGGGGCTTCACATGTTGTGAATGAGGCGGTTGATGATTACCCTGGGAAATGCAGCTTTGACTTTGAGGAAGAGCATTGATACATATTTTTCTTTCGGGTGGGCCTATGCGTCATGCATGAGTAAGTGTACCAAATCTACCATTGTTTTACCTGGTCTTCCTCTGAAATGAGTTTGCGGTGGTGCACGTTTAGTCACACCTGTATTCCGTGCAGGTGTTTGGGAACGTTGCATATCTGGATGTTGCAGGCATCATTCCCAACGTTCGAGACGTTTACTATCACATCAACTTGGAGGTTGAGATGCCGGGGAGCAAGGTGTGTAATGCAATGCTGCATCATACTTATTTCATCTAAAAGAAAACAGACAATTGTTTTCCATGTCCGTGATGACTTCAGGTACCCTCCTTTGGATCTTCAGAGGAGGGATGGTTTGCTGCAACTTAACTATGGTAGAGCTAAGAGCGGCATTGTTGACGTCTTGCATAGGAATTGCTCAGTGATCGAGCTGACTTTGTCGCTACCTCGGCCATCTGATGATGCCATCCAACTTGGTTCCTGCATAGAGATTGAAGGCAGTCTGTGGTGGAATGACGACGTTAACCGCAGTAACGAAGGAATCATTTGTGAAATATACAAAATCATAGCTGTGAGCGCCAAGCCCCCGACTCAACATCAACAATGAAGTGAAAATAACACGAGGTTTTGACTGCACAGATGATGAGGCCTAACCTAACCTAAGCATATGCAGACAAGCCATATTTTTTTAAATGACAAAATATCATCCATTCCTGCCATCCTCTTGTCTTGTCTCACATTCGCACATTTTGCTGATCTAGGCAGTGGAGCACCGACATAGACAAGTTTGTCGATGATTTCAGAGCTATATTCGTGGCGGAGGATGTGAGCAAGTTTATCCTCATGTGGGCGGGTAGAGTTACAATCAAATGTATATATGAGGGTCCAAGCGGTGCAAATATAATGAGTGATCGGGCACACAAAACAAGGGGTTGCAAACAAAATCATTGGGATTGAATGAATGACGAAGGTAGCACACACAAAAATACCTATGTGAATGAAAGTGGTTGGTGTGTGAATGAGCACAAAACACCTACATGTGCACAAAGATCTTCGACGTGTAGCTGAGCACAAAATGCACAAAGAAACGTGCAAGTTCCTGCTGGATAGTACTGATGAGTTCGGTGTGAGGAAATCGAGTGTGAATAGGTTCTTATTCGAGGCTCATGGGTCAGGGCTAAGGATCCATGCCCAGAGACAGGTGCGCCTAACGATATTGAGCCTGATAAGGTATGTGTCTCAAAATTCATCAGGGTCAATCGAGTGGCTTACAGATGGACAGGAGCATGCTCTACGAGAATTGCAGGGTCATGAATTGGTCAAAAAGTACCCCGACGTTTGCAGAATGGTCAAGAACTTGTTCTTTGTCACCCACAACCACAAGGAGAATGGCGGGATGGACGATATGGCGAGGTAGAATGCAAGATTAATTTATGCATTGCCGGAAAATCGGTAAAGTCTATGGCGAGGGCAGTTGTTCTCAGTGAACAGCGAATACTCCTGTCCGAGTGTGACTTTTGCGCGTTGAAATGCACCATGCCAACAGGCACAGTGGTCCGGGGCTGCGTCCATGTAGAAGGCCTGGAGAGAAAGGTCAGAGTCGCTCGCAATACAGGCAAGCAATGTGGCCATGGCTGGCATGTTATCTTCATTAATAAGGGAGTTGAGGATGTTAAGAGACAATGTGGGTGGCAACGTCAATCCAAGGATCACCGTCGATTGATTGAAATCCATGAAATCACGCATGTCGATGGTGAGGGCAACCTTGTGCAGAAATCTGGATGTCTGTAGAAGCTGCACCTGTCTGTTTGGTGTGATTCCACCTGCACTCCAGCCCGAGTTCTCATTTATGAGCAGCTCCTCCAAGCGAGGCCACGCCAATGCCAGTCATAGCAGTTCCTCGTCGGTCAGCTTGACGAACCAGGAGATGTTGATATTGATGCGACAGAGATTGCTAAACGCCATACACGGCTGCATGTCCTCGAAATCGAGCACACTTGTATCCCAGTAGTCGTACTTCTTCGCTTCCTTCAAGCTCAGTTCCCAGATGCTTTCACAGTGAATGCATGTCTGAATGCTGGCCAAGAAGGAGTGGAAGCCCTGCTTGGAAAAGTGTTCCTCAATGAAGGCACTCAAGACCTCAGTTGCAGACAGTCGCATGCGAGAGAGGAACGGTGAAACAGTGGCCAGGGATTCAGATTTCAACCACAAGTCATGCAGGTTGGAGAAGCATACTGGTGTAATGGACTCTGGAAATGGGGAGCCTGGCATGCAGCTGAGCAAGGTCAACGCAGGCATGCGTGACAGATGTGCAAGAGCATCCACCTCCAATGGAACATCACTGCAGTCCATGATCTGGAGGTTTTCCCAGCGGCAGATATGACTGGAGAACGGTATGTAGAACCTGGTACCAGGTTGTAGTGTGGACCTGATGTCATGCCGACTCAGGTGGATGGAGAGTCCCCTGATATTTGGCAAGAAATTAGAGAACAAATCGATAAACTTCTCTAATACATCTAGATTGTTTGCCTCAACGACCGAGATGTCGAGGGAAATTAGTGATTGGAAGGGAATGGGGGCCGCCAACATGCGTGTGAATGTGCTCAGGGTTATTTCGGGAGCATGGAGATGATGAAGATTTGGGAGGAGTGGCTCAGAGAGAGTGGTGGGTAAGAAGGCCTGCATGGACTCCCAGTCGAGCCCGTGGTTGTAGTCCAGAATGGATCAAATGCGATGTGCATAGCATCTGAGAATGTCCCACTCGCCTGGTGCAGGCAGTCTGGTAAACAAATAGGTCTTCACGGCACAACAATGTTCCACGTCAGAACAACAGAATGTACAAGGAGAGCCCTCTTATGTTGTTTGCTTCCCAGTGATGGTATGCTCCCGGAACACATTGCGCTAATGGGGATGAGTTGGGCAACTCTTCCCAACATACATCCAGCACTGGCCCATTGAATGCGCGGCAGGCTCTTGCCAGGGCGGATAGATCGGAAGCACCACTCCTTTGGGTAGGAGGAGGACAGTGTCGGAATATGTTCTGAACAATCTCTTGTATCTGAAGCACATGGTGCATCGTGGGTCGGTTGGTGCTATAGTGTTGGGAGGTGTAGGGTGTGGGTCGGTTCAAACCACAGTCCGGTCACGTCACTGTCACAGCACGTGCCTTGGATGAGGACCCCTGATAATGCCTATGAAGGTTCGATCCAAAATTGTCATTTTTCTTCGCTTTGACCCGCACAGCTTTTGGTGGGATTGGTCTGCACTGCACTCAGACCTTGACCAAAATCAAGCAAATTGTCTGCACAATTGGATCGAACCTTCCAGCAAGTCTGATTGTGCCGCATGCTGGATCGAACATCAAAACACAAGCACCTGTGCCGCATGCAGATCGTACATTAGAACATGAGTACCCATTTGTGCCACACATGGATCATACATCAGCACACGAGCACCCATTTGTGCCACACACGGATCGTACATCAGCACACAAGCACCCATTTGTGCCACACATGGCCTGGGGATCATACATCAGAACATGAGTACCTGTTTGTACCACACACGGATCACATACAAGTGATTATATTGTCAAGTACTAAGTGCTACTAGTAATATATCCAGTGAAAATGAGTCCTACAGCCAGCCTGGCTGCCTGGGACTACTCTGGCATGGAAGTGTCAGACTCGCTGGCAGCCTGTTCTTGTTCTACCCTATGTCCTTCAAGAAGTCCCTTGACACAGTCACGGACCAGCATTGACCTTGCACGAAGTTCCTGGATCCTGGCAAAGTGTGATGAGGTTGAAGGGATATGCAGCATCCATCATGATGTTGAGTCGAGAAATTGAAGTGGCAGACACAGCAAAGGAGAAGAGAACATGCATGGCAGGGACCTGAATGAATGCAGCAGCACCAAGCTTTGCACATGCAATCGAACTAAATGTGTCACCATGTGATGTCCCTGTCCCAGAAAATGGTAGGGCCAGAAGGTGATAGTACGAAATGATGCTTACCGATGTCATTCAAATATTAAGGTTTGTCTGTGCGGTTGCACTCAAAATCGCTGTGACATCCAGACATTTTTCTCGGTCACAAGGACATCATAATAGTGAGTTAAGGAACAGGAGGGGTTTGCCGTCCTGATCAACGGGCATTCTAGGTGATGAAGCTTGAAGGAATCGGAGGGGGCCCAGGGGAGATGATGGAAAACACATCACAAAGGAGTTGTCACAACATCACGCACCATGGTCACTTACTAAGTGACATCCATTGGACCAAAGCAGGTTCTGTTGATTATGTAGCTGTAAATGGACGATACAACTTTTCCAATGTGGATCGGACGTCATTACAAACCCAGTTGCTGGGTCAGCACATGGATCGGACACTACCATGACTTGCTGCCATACGTCCACACACAAATCAAACATCACTGCCGACACACCTTGATCCACACAGTGCCTGACCTGGGCTGACCTTACCCTTAGGTCCGCACAAGGATCAAACATCAGTACCGACAGGCCACCTTCACCCGCACCCAGGATCAGACATCAGGTCACATAAGAGTCCTCGGGGGTCTGCATTGGATCGGACCTTAGGGTATTTTGGGGGCCACTTTGGTCCGCATACTGAATCAAACCTCTACAGGCATTATCAGGGGTCCTCTTGGACAGTGTTCCCCCCCTCGCTCTGGGCATGACCGAGCCATAACATCAAATTGACGAACAGGAATTTGATATATCGCATTGACCAATCCCAAAACCCTGGCAAAAAAGGGAGAGAGACACAGAATTCAAGAGAGATTGCAGATCGAATTCGAAAGTGGCCGAAAATGGAAACCCCAGGACTGAAGAAAGGTTGCCGTTCCGTCCTCACATTTTGATGGCAGCAGGTGAGCAGGAGAAAAAAAAAAAAAACGCGAACGTGCCACAGGCCAAGAAAGAAGAGAAGAAATGAAGTGAAATGAACAGAGAAGAAAAGGAGGAAGAAAGAAGCAGGACAATGACAATGACCCTGGCGCATCATGTGCGCTACCCTATCCAACATCCCAGACAACCTACCAACCACGCTAACCCTCCACGTCGCTGAGGACAACTGGGATTGCAACCTAAAAGTGTCAGTACCAGCAGGAAGACTTACCACGTCATCTGGAAGTGTTGAGGGTGAATCAGGCGAAAAATCGGATGTGATGGACCCATTGTATATGGTGTATAGATGATATAGAAGCGATCCCAGGATGTGATATGTGAAGATGGCACCACCAGAGTTGATTGAGGCCACCGCGCACACTTAGACAGCGCAACATTTATGCCAGGCCGCGACTTGCCGCATATTGTCATCTGAGTCTTCTCAGTCAACCTGCAAGCAGGATTCTGTCATCAAGTGGTAGACGTTATCGACTGTGTATCAAGGAATTACAAGTCTTTTGTTTATCATTGTTTGTACCTGGGCCCAGGGTTATCATCGTCTCTCTACGCTTTCTTTCTTGTCCCATTACCTTCATTATTATCAATTCCGGATCCTCTGGCCCCCACTTTCCACTATCTCCTCAGTATTTCCATGCCCCAGATTCATGATTGCTGTATCTCCAGGGGACTAAAAGCAAGGTGAGTATATGTGCATATAGACAGGATCACTAATCTTTTTTTAGATAAACCACGCCATAAATGAGGCAAGAAGTAATGATGCCAGAAAGTTAAGGGACAAGATCCTCCTATGCAACACCTGACCCCAGCGTCGCCGCACAGGTCAAACCCAACAACTCGGAACTCATTCAAATGAACTGCGTCGAAGGCACACACCTTGCATATATAGCTGTTCAGGTTTGGGTCCAGTTCCTATGCTTGGTTTCTCTGACACCATCTAGACTCGTTTTGCTATTAGTCCCAAGAACCAGTGGACGGAACAGGATTGAAATTTTGACTACCGACATACTCCACCATTTGTGTTGTTATCTAACGATGATTTACACATTTCTGACCATTCACTTTCAGGGAATTCGCTCTTGCTCGACTTGCATCAAGATCAGCTGTTTTATTGCCTCATTCATGGACCACTTCAAGTTCTCTTGCTCTCTGTATGCTCTGCATCTGGCCCTCTTCGATCACCTGTCTCGGTTTTATTGCTCTTGCTTCTGTCACTTGCAAGGGTTATGATTAGTCATTATATGCTCTGCGCAGAGCAATGCATATATGGTTCTGTCTACTGGCCAGTCCATCTCAGAGAATAGCAGAGGTTGCCATAATTGCAATGAATTCCAATCTAACTACAGGTCTGGCACGAAAGAGCGCTTGTAAGGATAGCCATCTAAGCGCTTGGCCATCTGGCAGTTGACCGGTCGACTAGCCACATCAGCTATGGGCTTACATGATCATCTTAGAGCATATCAGAAACTTGCATTTTTTGTGATGTGCCAGGCAGCAACCACTGGCATCGAGGAAAGAAGCACAGCAAAAACGGAACCCAGTGAACAAATGAAGAACGTGCGCACGCGTGTGAGAGACCGAGATCGATCTCACCCCAGAACAGATGGGACCAGAACATGCGCTCACCTGCCAGTGCTCGCTGCAGCAGTACCCTATGCCCTGGACGAGCACCATGGTGGAATTGGAGATGGCAGGGTCGGTGGAGGTGGTTGTACTGATAATATTAACGACGGCAATTCAAACGTCGGCAGGGGGAGGCATTTCATGTGCACCATAGGGACTAAAAGGGGGAAGAGGAGCAGGATGAGCAGGAGGGGGATTGAATGGGACTTAGACTCTCTCTCCCATCTTCACCCATTCCTTTTAAACCCCAGGCCTCCCCCCCTAGGATCCGAGGGCCCAAACAAACAACGAGAGTTACTAGAGTCTCAATGGACGGACGTAGTACTGCCGTGTGCTTTGCGACTGGCCGCGTGTCGCAGGCAGACAGACAGACCCTGGTAAGTGCTGTGGGACTGTGTCCCTCCCATGCATCTTCGAATTTCTGACAAGGAAAGAATTCAGTCCCGTTGAGGCCAGACCACAGTTCCCACTGTAAGCGCTCCACTCTTCGAGTTCCTGATGAGGAAAGGACACAGTCCCAGCTGTGGTGCCATGGTGGAACTACGTTATAGTCCCCTCTCGGACCTGTCCATCCACCACGATACGCTCACCTGCCTGCCCTTGGTTTTTCCCTCCCGCCGCTACCTCCCGTCCCACCGCCATCACGATGCACATCACTGCTTGGTTCCTTGTCCTATCATGTTCTCACCACCCAGTGCTGTCAATGACGACGACATGTGTGCGTGCCGTTGCGCCCACCATTACCCCTTGTCCTGACGCACGTCAAGACCCAGTTCTCATGGCAGTACTACTACTATGTGCTCATGCCTGAGGGTGTCGAGCACCTCCGGGAGTGGTAAGTTCATGTTTATTTATTTTTTGATGGATGGGATGAATGGGGGTTTGTGCGATGCACTCATGGGTTTCTCTTGTAGGTTGCATCTTCCCAGTGATTTCGTCCATACACAAGCATGCAGCTTGCCCCCCACACCCAGCTGCTTTTCGGCCCAGCACTGGCAATTGAAGTGGTGGCCCACATCCACCTCATGGCGACAAGGAGAGCTACCAGAGAAAGGAAGGTGGCGACTACAGGCCATCCTTTGCTGGTGTTGGTCAGGGTGGGCCTTGGAGAGTAATTCATGTACATTCGTCATTGCAACTGACATCATGCCATGTCAATGGCACAGCGCCTGAAAAATGTTTGTATGAGCATGTCACATGTTTACTCTATATGCTATATGCTATGGAATTCCCTTCCTCCGAGCTGTTGGATACATGCATAATGGTGAAGCAGGCGATGAAGAGCGTCAAGAGCGACAAGGTGTGTCACATGTGGTTCTTTTTCCCTATTCCTGTTATCTGTCTGTAATCTCATTTCTTGTCTCTCGTTTTGTCGTCTCTCATTGGGTAGGCAATGAGCCGGATATTGGATGCATGCCAGCTCAGGCTCAAGTATATCGCCAATGTCACGTATAGGTACATGAGTGCGATGTATTCAGGACAGATGCCTGCTGTAGAGATGCGGACAGTATCATCCAGACTGGTCGAGAAATGCTCGAAAAGGTGTGTGTGTGGCGGATGTGTGTCTTTGAAGAACGTCGACCCATTCCTTGTGAAATTCAGGCCATTGCTGTCATCGACACGACAGCAAAGTGGAGTGTGCGAGTCATATATGGGGATATGGATTCGGTGTTTATCCATCTCAAGGGTAAGACCAAGGAACAGGCGTTCAAGATTGGCTATGACATTGCGGATGCGATCACGGCCATGAATCCAGCATCCATCAAGCTCAAATTCAAAAAGGTGAGGAGGTGGAAAAGTGCATGTAGACATTTCATGGAGACTCATGACATGCCAAGGTGTACTTGCCATGTGTGCTCATGGCGAAGAAGAGATATGTGGGGTTCAAGTATGAGACGCCAGACAAGACTGAACCTATGTTTGATGCCAAGGGCATCGAAACTGTGCGATGTGATGGTGTACTGGCTCAGGCGAAAATGACAGAGACATGTTTAAAGTGTGTTATGTTCATTGCGTGTCTTTCTCAAGGTTATAACTGTGTACAGGATCCTGTTCCATACACAAGACTTAAGTGAGGTGAAGAACTACTGTTACAAAATGTGGCCGAAAATCCTGTGCAACAGAATTTCATTGCAAGATTTCATCTTTGCCAAGGAAGTTAGGATGGGGACGTATAGGTGAGGCATCGCCTGCATCGCTATGCCAGGCAAGGTTCAAGTGATCCATCTCATTAGCGATAAGGTGCCTCCACCACCTGGAGTGGCAGTGGCTGCACGGAGGATCTTGCAGGATGAAAACAACGAGCCTCAGTATGGAGAACATGTACCGTATGTCATTGTGCATGGTGATCCACACACACAGCTTGTGGAGAAAGCCATCACGCCAGAAGAGTTTTTGGCGAACCAGTGCGTCTCGATGCAAACACATCAAGGATGACCGAAACTGATGATCTATAACATGAACCACCAGACAATTGTGCATCGACACATCTTATTATATTACCAGGGTGCTGATACCCCCGCTGGAGTGCATCTTTAACCTTGTGGGCGCGGACGTCCAGGCGTGGTACGACAAGATGCCAAAAACGATCACTGTCGACGAACAAGATCCACTTGCGCTCTCGCCTAGGAAGCATGCACCCATTCATGCAAACCGATTCAAGATCGACGAGCACTTTCAGAGTGCTCACTGTTTGACGTGTAGCTGCACAGCTCAGGATGGTAAGCTGGACCTTGTGTGCTGGACCGACACCAACGTGCTGTTACCAGAGGCATTTGCGAGGTGTGTCATACCAACCTTCAAGTGATGATACCTACTCTCTTGCTTCACCTGTGAATAGGTGAACAGAGGCTGTTCAAGGTGCAGCATATATGCGCGTCTTGTGCGTCTTGTGCATCGAGCGAGCCAATCGCATGTATGAATATTGATTGTCCATGGTTGTATGAGTGAACAAAGGCGGAACAAAAGCTTGATTTTCTGGAGGGACTACGGATGCTGATAGAAGACTTGGACGTATCTTGAGTGATGATTAGTGTGTACTAGATAGAACTTGGGAATAATCATCATACATACTAGAGGAGATGTCGGCTCGTCAATGCTGGGTCTTGCTATGCTGGCTCCTAACCTGGTGGATACCATCCATTTTCCTTGAATGGTTTGCCCAGATGAAATGCGAGGACGTCTGTCAAGCTTGGCAGGAGAAGTCCGCACTCAACATCATCATTTGGTTCATCTGTGCTTGTGCAGTTTTTGTCATTGCTGTTCTTGGGGTTGTCATCTGTCCCACAGAACATGTCTTCAGCACCTCGGAGCTTGCATTGCATTTCTATTCAAACTTGGCAAATAATGTCTCCGTGGTGAGGTGTTTGACCTCACGCAAGTTGCGTCGATGCACCAACGAGTGGTCAGTGTCATCCCCACCAAGTCAATCCTGCAGTATGGTGGTCAGGATGGACAAATGATATGAGGACCGTAAATCTTTCTGTTCTGATGACTGTGCCAATGCTGCACTTCGATTATTGGATTCTTTATAGGCAATTTTGTATGTACATCAGGATGTGCAGTTAAATGTGAGCAGGTATGGTGTGCACTGGAATGTATGGTCTACATGTGTTCCAGCTGGAGCTGACTGCAAGTTGGCTATAACGAAGTGTGCGGTACTCCGTTTGTCTCTACTGTCTGAGAGCAGTAGGTGCCACAAGCGTAATGCAAGTGACAAGAGGAAGGTATGTGCCTAGTGGGAGGTACTCACTAGGTCTGAGGATAGAGGTTGCTAGCTTGAGGAGCGAGTAGATTTATAGAAGCAGGAAGAGCTTGTATAAAGTAGAGAGTAAAGAACTAAGGAGAGCGATATCGTATGAGCTCTCCTCTATATAGTGACCAGGTATTTGTTTGTACCTGTATGCGTCTACTCTAGGGTAGGTAAAGATAAGAGATAAGAATGATAAGAGTCTTATCTATAGCCAATAGCAATAATGGCGGTTATCTATGATGTCATATGATGAGTAATATGTGATAGTGTAATCGGAACTAGTGTCCGAAAGTCTGGACCACTGATGTAATCAGGTCTAGAATCTGGGTTATGTAAAAGAAGAGCTAAAAACAAATACCCAGATTTCAACACACATTGGGAGCACATATTGCAGGAGAGTTAATGATGAGCGGCGAAGCCTACACTGAGCGCTGAAGCGCTGAGTCTTATGATGTCACGTGACTGTTAATAACATCATGATTGAACCGTCCAACCAGACCTGTGTTAATAACAGTTAATAACTAGTTACTAGAAACTAGGGTCAGCTTTGCCTTCGGAGACCTTGCTGAGCTTGGCTGGTCATGTGAACGTAATTAAGTGATTATTAAGTGAAATTTTATAGTGGCAGTTTCAGCACTTTGGTCTTCTATTTTCTTCTTATCATGTTGCGCGACATCGGAGACTGCATTGTTTTCTATGCACCAGAAATCTATGCTCAGGCGAACATTGTTTCTTATAGTCTGCACGATCACATCGCTTGCACTCTTGTTGAACCGTTATCTCATCCCGGCGGAGATAACTATTTGGATGGTTTCATTTTGGATGCATCCAAGGTGCTCTCAGTTCAAGGGCATGTTCTTGCTGAACAGCAGACCTGTAAGTATGATGCTTCAGAAGCACGGGTAACTGTGTACCATGATTATTACATGGTGCATGACCCTACAATGCTTCAGAAGCCTTATATACTTACAGTTCAGTATCCGCAGCACTCTCATCAATGTCGCCCAATTCGAGAGTGCGACATGCCTCACCTTACGTCCGTGTTGAAGAGGTGAGTCTCCCAATGTTTTTAGCCGTCATGTGTTGATTTCTCTATCCTATAGGATGATTGACGGAGAGGCACGCGATGTTGAAATTGCAATGAGGAGCAGTATCTTTTCTCATGAGTTTCTTAGCCAACAGGATCCGTTCTTAGTACACAGGATGGATGCACTCTGAGCAGTGGTTCAGAATTCGAAACAAGACTGATAGTATTGGCAAGATGATAATCATTAACGTATACTGGTGAATGCAGTTTAGCAATCATAATCATGCATCAAGTCAACCGTGTAACACTTCAATGTGGTGAGAACATCCTAACAAGAAAACAAAGAACAATGCTTGAAATGATCATAAAGATGATCAGCAAACAAAACTTTTTTCAGACAGTTGCATCTTCAGCAAGCATTGCAGAATGTTTCCCATTTCCCAGTTGTTTTTCATCTTCTGGTCTCGTCTGGGATTCTTTTTCTGCATACTCTGTTAGTAACTTATATATGTGGATTCATGAAATCGATTACCTTTGCCCTTAGCTGAACATATTTTCTGTCGTCAGGACTCATTCTTGTCATCTTCTTCAAGGCGGTGCTTCATACTGAATGTTTTAGCAGCGAGGGGACCTGAATGAATATTTGTATAGCTGTAGCTCGTTTCATCAAAGGCTTGATCCTGTTTGAGGATTTTGATTTGTTCGATGTTTGCACAGAAAGTGTCGTGTGCATGTGCTTGGGTTCCAAGGTACATGTGGTGGACACTAAACAGTATCTCGACCATGGAATTATGCAAAGCAGCATTCACATTCCTTGGTTTGACATATTCTTGGTCTTTGTAGACTTACAACGGAAGCACATGGTGGATGTATTTGATTTCATCCAACACCTCCTTGTATTTCGCATCAATGGGCCAGTTGTTAGTTTCTTCATCAACCACCTCGTCTGTCTCTTTCTTGTTGGCCTCTTTTGCGTTCATGATGTCTTTATAGTAACGCACATTAGGAGGTTTCTTGACAGGTTTGTCCTATATGTAGCATGTGTCATCAGCATTTCCGAACGTAATGGAGAAGAGGATGTACTCTCTCTGCAAAGATTGCTTTTGCAAACCTCATCATTTTCCCAGAAGCATCAACAAGGAGCATGTCACAACGACTCTTTGTTACCACGATTTCTTGCTGTAGGTTCTCAAGGTTAGAGAAGATTTTCGTGAAGTCCTTGGAGAAGTTTGAGTCTGAGGGTCGTCCCGAGAAAAATTGAAATTTAGACTTGGCAAACTTTCCGATGTCAGGATTGATGAAGTTCCCATTGGGACCACAGTTTAACTTGTAGCTGTAGACTTGAATGACTGCTACACCCACGAAGAGCTGCTTAGTGGTCTTCCAAACCAGTACGTGTCCTGCCTGTGCGGGTTTCCACTGAAATAGACTAGGCAACTCTGGCGATGCAGCATAGTTCTGAAGCTTTTTGAGCTGACTCATGTAGTTTGGATCATACATGGTGATTGCAAGATATAGAGGTGAAAAAAGGGGGTGATGACGTTGATAAGACCTGCAACGTAATCAGTATTACGAGATACCTTTCATCCATATACTACCTTCAAGCACTGCAAGGACTTACTGTGAAGGAGCTTATTCGCGCAATTGGCAACGATCAACTGACAGCAAGAGAAAAGCAAAGTCGTGAGTTGCTAGAGGAAGCAATCCACAACAGTTTTAATTTTCAGACCATGGTCATTGGAGTGTATGAGGAAAAAGAAAAAGGAAGAGAAGAAGATGAACAGTGGAGAGTGAAGAGATGCTGATTTTTGCAAGATGGATACTTTCACCCAAGAATTGACAATGAAGATTTCACGATGTGTGTGGACGAGAAAGTTGTTAATGAGGCAATGCAGGCTTTCATTAACTGTACAGGAAACAATGAAATGGAGCAAAGCATCTGTGTGGTCTGTGCTGGGGAGTTCTTCAAGTCAGAGACCGATCTGCATATCTTGGAGCAAATGAAGCATAAAGATTGCTTATGTCCATCACATGCACATCCTGCGCAACATTTGTTCTATGGAATGTTGCTATATGAAGAAGCAGTCATTTTTGAAAATGGAGACTATTACGGACATATCTGTCAAGGTTGCTTCACGGATGTGAAGTTGGGCAAAGTACCATCATGTGCTCTTGCAAATAATCTTTGGGTCAGAAGTGTTCCACCAGAACTCTCAGTTCTGTCTCTCCCAGAGCAAGTCCTCATCTCACGATACTATGTGGCCTCATACATTGTCAAACTTTACCCGCATTCAAGGGGTGGGCAGTCTTCTTCTGGTCAAATGTTCAACAACGCTCTTCGAGGCAACATTGCTTCTATAACGACCAAACCCATTCATGGTCAATAGGGGTCTAGCTGTTGAGCAGGAAGCGTGTAGACTTGACTAGCAAGTCCTATGGAGTATGAATGATGTTCTATTGTGCAAGAGGGAAAGGGAAACAACAAGAGAACTAGACTAGAGACTAACTACTACTGATCAACAGTATTTATACGGTTAATATAGGGGCACAGACTGAGCTGTACATAGCTATGTACATAGCTATGATTGCTATAAAGAGTTAATATGTTATAGACTGGTTAACATGAGTTAGCCAGGACTTAGCCATGAGTTAGCAGATAAGCACTGCCGAGATAAGATGAAGAGATATGATTGGATGATAAGAGAAAGTGAGTCAAAGGGAAAGCGTGCAGGCAAGCATGCAGATAACATGTGTTGTATAGCCGAGATAAGAGAGATAAGGTCATGTGACTTGATAAGATAAGGTGTTGCAAGGGTTATTGAGGATGATCTAATAGTGTCCGGGTTATAGGGGTTAATATGGTTAATGCAAGGAAAGTGTAGGAAAAGTGTAAAAATGGTAAGGTGGGTAATAGCAGCTGTTATAGCTTCCTATCGAATGAATACCATGGAGATTGCAAGTATGGTGGAGGGCGATTTTTTACCACATCATCCAAATATTTTACCTGCAACCATTGGAGTGACGTTAGTTGGGGCAAAGAACATTCCTGATAGATGCTTACCAGGATTTCTCTGAGTTAGTCGTCAATGTGTCTGTGAGGCTTTAATTTTCTTGAAGAACAACAATCCTTTCTATGAACATACACAAATGTCAGAACAGAATTTATTGTTATTATGACAACAAAAGTAAAGTCAGCAATTATCTGCATGGTATGGTGAAACTGACAAAATTTTGTTATTCTGTTAGTCAACAAAAGTATTGGTATTGATACAGAAGACAACGAGGCTACAGAAGAAGGTGAGTTAAAGGTTTTATTAAAGACCAACCTCTATTCAATCCGATCTTAGCACCAAGTGTTATTCCCTTGCGAGCGAATGGGATTGTTGATCCAGGAATGTCAGAGGTTACAGATGATGAACTGTTGGGGTTCACCATGGAGAATGCAACGAAGACTGTAGATGAAAAATATTTCATGTGACGAGGGCAAACATTTGTTAACGAATACCCATGAGAATCAAACATGGGAAGACTAGTACCTGGCGATCAAGAGGATCCAAATCATCTTTTAGGAGCATTTCCCTGCTTGTTTCCATATGGATGTGGAGGACTCAAGATAGACTGCCCAAGAAAATTAACCTATGCTGAACATGTATGATGGGCATTGCGTTATGCTGACAGATGCTTCAGACTCGACATTCGATTCATTTTTCAAGTATTTGGCATCTTACAAAAGCGACAAGTCTGTCGATCAACATGTCTACAAATCAAAAAAGCGGACTTCCATCAATTTGAGGAACAGATCAGAAAAATTGATGCAAATATGTTGTCACAGTCAGGCAAAAAGGAAAAGGAAGGTAAACCAATATCAAGTATTGCGGTGAGAGCTCTCAAATGACACATCACTGCAGTTCATTCGAGAGTTATGGCCACAGATGAATCTCGACGAGGTGAGCAAGAAACTATAATTATGTTACTTTATTGTTGACTGCCAATAACACCTGAAGGAGTCCGTTCATTAATCTGGGGTATGACGATTCTTAAAAGTCCACCATCACTATGGATCATGATCAACCCATCTGACATACATGATCCAATTGCACAAGTACTGGCAGGCTCTGACATCAACTTGGATCATTTCAATAACACAAGTGGACCGGATGCCACTACTCGTCTCTGTCGAATTGCAAACAATCCTTATGCAGCTTCACGCTTTTTCCATTTTATAATTAGCGTGTTACTGGAAGAGCTGTTCGGAATTCAGAAAGCTTGTAAACATTCAGATCTTCATAGATGAAAATTGGTTTTCGGCAAGGTTGAGGGATACATTGTGTCGGAAAAAGTTAAGGTACCATTCCAATGTGGCTATGTTGCAATGTCACGTGAATGGAGTAACTAATCATGATAATGCCACTTAAAATGGCTTTATAATTTGGGGTGATAAGATAACAATTTGGCGACGCACATCAAATGTGCATTATAAATACACATAAATGGTAATGGCTCACTCGTGCCTGCATTTCAAAGGGTTCTATGACTCTTTTGCCCCGTTCGCATGCCTTTCTGAATCCCTCCCACCACCATGCCGCCAGCTACCCACAGGTCCCAACAAAGAACCGAATTCCAACCATTGATGGCGCAGTGCCGCCATTGCAGAGGCCCATTCAAGGCCCAAGGACTAAAGAAGCACGAGAAGAGTTGTCAGAACCGTGTGCACAGTGCGATCGATCAAGCACGCTATGTCGAAGAGTTTGAGGATGAGCATCAATGAAGTGAGTAAAACTTTCTCTGGATCTGATCCCGAATCATCACATATGTTTAAATTGATCTTATGGCTACGTCAACAACTAATAAATCAAGATTTAATACTGAACCATAGTCGACAGTGCAGCACCTCCAGGATTTGATGAGTGGTCCAGCTGGAGCTACTGCCCACATCTCTCCTACTTCTCCAGCACCCGGTGAGCTGATAATACACTATATTGCTCATTGTTTTGGTTGATGATTCACTCCGTTGGCAGCAAATTTTCCTTCACCCGCCGGGAGCGTTGTTGTTGATGCATCTGACCACGGGGATGCCTACGCGGAACCACGTGTAGGCTGCAGTAGCTCCAGGAGCTCTGGTAAGTTCAATATTATAACCGGCCCTCATCCTCGTTATGGTATCGACTGACAACGGTTATAAATAGCTTCTGATGCATCCATGCGTGATATCGATGGCGGTTCAGCCGCCTATTCCGAGTCCCCCCGAGGATCTGACTCAGTCGAAGTCCCTGATGATTCCAAGACTGAGTATCACCCCCGGAGCGGCCGTCCGCCGTTATTCCAGTCCGCTGAGGACTTCGGCCGTTTAGATGCATCTGCTATGAAATCAGATGAGCAGCCATGGCGACCGTTCAAAACCCAGGCCGACCTGGAGTTCGCCGACATTGCCATACAGGCTGGTCTGAACGCGTCTCATGTCAATGCCTTGCTCAGTATTATCTCGCGGGTGGCCAATAAAAGTGCAAATGTCACATTCAAGAATGAGAACGAGCTTCGTCTGACATGCGATCGGGCAGCACAGGAACTGACACCAGTACGTTCTCTGTGTCTGTTCTTGGGTCACTGCATCTATCATAATTCAAGTGTCTTTTATGTGCTTAGTTCACCAAGGTGGACGTCACAGTTGAGTACAAGAAG
>JBBPJQ010000700.1:0-17965 GCA_038088795.1 Boletus rex-veris
TCACGTGGTCATGCTCCAACCATTCGTGGATTCAAGAAGTTTCCCGGAAATGTCGTCGTTATAGCAATGGATCATCTGGAGGGTGACCACCTAGGGTCAGAGGGTTCTGAGGAGTTTCGAAACAAAATGGCCGAGCAGCTGAAACAACTTGTCAAGGACTTCCACTCCTCTAATTACGTTCATGGAGACCTGCGTCTTCCTAACATCTATTGTGTTGGAGATCGGATCAACTTGTTGGACTTTGATTGGGGAGGGATAGTTGGTGAGGCATTCTACCCATATCAAACTCTGACCTCCGAGCTCAGGGAAGGGCGTTATATGAACAATTTGATGATCACGAAGGAGGACGATGATCGCGTATTGGACATGTCATTAAAGTCTATTGGATGCTCTTTGTAACGCCGAGTTCGTTGTATGCGAATGAACTTGTCATGGTAATGTAATCGCGTCCACCTTATGTTGATGTGAGTAGCGAGTTCTTGTCGCGTAGGTATGTTCCTAATGGCGTGTATGCGCTAGGTTCGCGCGGCGACGGTGTTCCCGGCGAGACAGCCATTATGTCGTCATCCTAACCACCCGTGTAGGCATGACGCGGACCCTCGGCTCGGATGTTCTGTTTACGACAATCCCCGGCGGCGAAGTATCTCCTTTCGCCCAAAGCCATTCGGGGGGGTATCGGCATACCAATCGCCATGGTAGGCCCTAATTCACGCAAGCGGTAGCTAATTCCCACTGAGGCAGAACCATGAGTAAGCACGCCTATATTCTCGGTACAGTAACCATGACTTTACTGGAAATTCTAGGAGCCTCATTGTTAGTCGAAGCACTGGGGAGGGTGGTTGGTTATGGTATTCTCATGATTGTTGACGAGCGCGAGCTTGGAAGGTCAAGTACAGTGTCTACGACTCGCGTACAAAGACAGTCCGTAGATCATCTTTGTTGCATTCTTACTCAGTATGCGAGCTGGGAACATGTCCCATTTGCTTTGACGAGGGATTAGATTTAATTCTACTCTGTACAATCGAGGGGATAAGGAGTGCATGTAAGATCGTCGACATGGAATACAAATGTTACAGTCAGAGAATAAGATACAAATCCAGCAACGGAAGACACAATCACGGCAATCAACACCGAGTCCCAGATACAGCGGGCGTGCCACGACGACGTTTTGAATTAGGCCCTGGTGTCGGACTCGCCGCATGCTTCGAGCTACCGGATGACACTTTTGAGCTTGCACACAGGGCTTGTGAGCGCTGACGCTGGCTAGTCCTGATTTGCTCCTGACGTGGCGTCTCATCAGGGAAAGAGATGGGTAGGTCTTCATCCGCCACGTCGTCCGTAGGCCATTCCTGCTTGTTTAGAGCCGTCTTGATCGTGTCCACGAACCAAGTAGATGACTGTAGGCATGTCATGTCATTCTCATATCGATCAATGGTAGCACGCATCACAACCAGCTCCCAGTCTGACTGGTCGAAGGGGAACTCGACCTTGTTTCGATCCGTGTCAGCGGGAGGATCTCCATACAGTGACTTGAACGGCTTCCTCAATTCCTGCAGGAGTTCGAAGAGAGGGGTCTCGCGTCTAGGCTGAAAAGTGGACGATGGATATTTGCCTACTGCCAAGAGCGGGGACTTTTGATGCCCGCCGCGATCGGGACGGCCTTTCCGGACGGAATGTTGATCAAACATGCCCATGTCCTCGCCGCGATCCTCAGCATCATAGGAATCAATGGCAGGAACGTAGCGTAAAGTCATCCATCCAAGGACGTGCAGGAAGGACTCGAGATCATCCGTGACCGTGGGAACTTTCCAGGCTGCTGAAGGAGATTTGCAGACATGAATTGCCATGTTCCCTGACGAGAATGAGGCCATGATCGAACCGTATTGCACCGGATGGATGGCTTACCGTGCGCTCCCACGCTCGTCCATCTTCTTTGCCATTTCTAAATCGATCAGTTGGCCCTTGCCTTTGTCTGTCAGAATGATATTCCCCGCGCTGATATCGCGATGCAAGAGTTTTGCGTGATTCACTGCATGCAAATGCGCTATGTTCATATGTCAGTGTACCGCTTGGAAATCGCTAATAGAAAGCTCACCTTGGAGTGCGTCAAAGACGGCTGTGACAAGCTGTTTTGTGCAGTCAAACTGGAAAAGTGGACGCCCTACGATCCCATGCGCGAGTCGGTAGTGTTGATATGGGGAGATCCTCGACTGCACACACACCCATGGAGCATCCCTAGCTCTTGCGTTTGCGTCCTACCGCCGTCGACGTCCCCACCAATTACAAGTTCTGGAATGTTGGGAGTTCTGTGGTGGTGGAGTATTTCATAAATCTCATGTTCGGGCATCACTTCAACGTCGGTAAGTCCGAGAGGAATCGCCAGGTGTCTTTCATGTAGATGATTCGTTCCTCAGACCACGGCCCTTTCTTCACTTCATCTTCGCCAACGCATTGATCCACGTCTTGTTCGCTGTGGGAGCCAGGTTCTCCGCATGACTTAGTGCCGCCGAGCGCGTCTTCATTTGGGATCCAAACGACGGGTAAGCTACGAGTACACCGGCTGACGAGCGATCGATTTTCGGTGGCAAACCTCGGCCCATATGCGTAGCCCATTCCGATCGAACCAGGCACCTCGTACTGGTATAGCGCGATGTCACTGTTCTCGATCCCTAGTTTCTCCCTTATGCGCGCGTCGACCTCAGGTGCAAGGTTTGCAGGCTGGATTGATACATCGTGACCCCGCTGCTTGGGAGATAGATGGTCGAACCGCCACGAAAACTCGGCCATTAACCTTGAGTTCGTGCGGTAGTTGAACTCGGCAGTCACCACGGTGGCGGAAGGGTCCCATCGCAGGAACTGCGCATGATCCCCTTGGATGACGATAGACATGGAGAAATGGCGAAATTACTGGCTATGCTGAGCACCGGCGTAGTGTGCTAGTTGTCCACGCGTCTTCCTTCCCTCGTCGGTGTCCGGCGTGAAGGATCCTGTTTCGATTGCCAAAAAAACGTTCTTCTTCTGTGTCAACGCGAGGATCTCGAAAGGCCGTGCCATCCTTCTTCGCTTTGAACTCCATCCAGAGTTCCATTCTCGAGAAATCCGTCCTATCTGGAGGTGGCATGCCATCGACCCGATTATAGATCGAAATGTCGGTCTTGAGGTAAATCTTGTTCACAATGTCGCCCTTGGTACTCGTGTTAACAGCCTGAAGGTGAGGCATCCATTCTTGGATAGCAGTGATCTGTATGACGAGCTATTCAGAACATGGATGGTTCCGAGATGAGACGAGGACTCACAAACAGCTCATAGCATTTACTTTCCGATCCCTTGCTGGGTACGTTCTGGAATGGATTGTCGGGTAGGTTTGGGAATGGCTCCTCGGTGGCAGGGATGTATTTACGGAAGAAGGCATCGACGGGCATCGCACCCAACCAACGACCATCCATTTCTCTTCCGAGATGGTTTCGAGCCTTTTCAAAGCTTCTTGGAGTAGATGTGTAAGGCAAATCTGACCCGTACTTCTGCGTGGCCGGAGTGGATTCGCTGGCGAATGCACGCTGGGAGACACGTGGCGGCTTGGGTGTGGCAGTAGGTTCGGGTTCGAGTTGGGAAGTAGTATTGTCCTGGTGAGTATGAGACATGTTAAAGATAGCACGCGTGAAGAGAGTTCAAACGAACAGGACTGGCGCGGTTACCCGGCTATTTATCCTCTACGGTTGTGGAACAGACTGTGGAGTCGACATGTCGGTCTCGCGAAGATCGCCATTGTTGTACCAACCTAGACGTGGACTTTACTGTCTTGTTTAGTAGTGGTGTGGAGCAGCGTGACTCGGAGGTGATCATGAAAATTCATGATGGTATTGAAAGTGAAATGAACCCCTTCACGATCACGGATAATACCGAGTGGCTGTATGCAGACCCCTCCAGAAGGCCTGATGCTCAAGCGTGGGAATCGGCGTATGTTGCGCCATCCACCAACTTGTTCCAGTGCCAGCGATACTATACTAGTTCGCCCCAGCGTGTACTAGACGCTTTGTATGGTAGTACCTGCCGTTCTTGGCCGTGAGCCTCATCCATGGTCATAGAAGGCCAATATCCGAGTATCCATGTTCCGTCATAGTACACCAGCACTTTACTCTGGGTCGTCCATGCATCATTCGTCGTTGGTTCTCATATGATACCATCGATTTCAACAGTGTTACGGAAAGGCTTGAGTTCGCAATGTAGGCAAGGGCCTCACAGGACGACTTTGTGGCATACTTGCTTAACAGTGTGGTCCACGATCCAGTACGCATCATGCACGCCATTAGCCTACTATATCTCAACCGGCTCGCCTGTTTGTTGATTGGCTCCTAATCCTTGCTAGGACATCATAGAAAGGTAGATTTACAACACGTAGATGTACAACCAACACACCGTGGAGCTTCGTCGACCCAGAGCACTCGTGTGCTAAAACTTGACCTCAGACTTCTTCAAGATACCAGCTTCAATAGCCTTGATTTCTGCAAGCAGCTCTCAACGATGTCACGTCCTGTCATGCACACAAATCACTTACGCAACGCAAGATGTCGGCTATGGAAACGCGACATTCCCAAGTTACCTTTTTCCACCGTATGTCAAGAATAGAAGGCTGTGGGAGAATGCAATGCGACGACGTACCAATGCCGAACCACAGGCATTCATGTCCAGAGTCCCTCCATATACCACTCACCTCCCCTTCCTTTGTGAGGCCCCACACTTTCTTCACCTTGTCAGCGACTTGCGGACCACAGACATCACGCATGCTGTCGCGTGGGTCTCCGTATCTTCAAAGAGCCAGGGTGCGCCTCAAATCTGGTATGAATGTGACAAAGAAGTATAGGTACGTACCCGGTTGCGAAGACCACAATGTCGGCTTCGAGCTCCGTCCCATCCGCAAACTTGAGTCCTTTCTGGGTGAAGTGTTCGATAGCGCTCCCGTTCTTGAGCTTAATATCACCATTGACGATGTGTTTGCTTGCACCGGTATCTATTGAAAGATATGAGAACACGGTATCGTCCACTATTTTCAAAAAGAATTGCCAAAGTAGTATCCTCCCGCGTTCGCGTACAGGAGCTGGAAGAACCCTGCCCCGTCTAGTCCGAGATTCGTCTTGAACCCTACCTTGGCGAGACCATCCAAAATCACTCTGCATTTGGGAGGTGTTGTGAAGACGTAGCTCATAGAATATCGGAGTCCTGCACTGACTTGTCTGTAGTCTGTGCAGTATGGGGCACAGTGCGTTGGTGAATGCGCCTCATCACAGCATTCGGTATACTGTAGCTATATACATCCGCAATATCGGTTGGAACAGTCTCGTTGTAGAGGCCTTTGGGTTGGGGTGGTCAAACGACTGTCGATTGCAGAACTGGTCCAAATGACGTACCAGCAAGCAATTGTTCGAGTGCTTCAACTGAGATGATGAATGTAGACGAGCGCTGGTACCTAGAGAACGTCAGTCAGAATAAGCTGTCAAACCCGGTTTGAAACGATTTACATTGTGACATCAACACCGTGGTTGAGGAAGTCTCGGGCGATATCATGACCTTTGACTTGCATTCAACAGAGCAACCCCCCGCTCCGTCGAATGATGACATACCAGAGGTGCAAGCACCAACAACGACAGCCTTTTTGCCAATGTAATTCGCTGCAGAGGTGAATTCGGAAGAATGGACCGCTTCGCCCTTGAAGTCCACCTGGGAAGGGATTATAGTAACAAGGATGGATTCGAAAATCAACTTGCATATTTACTTTTCCTGGAATATTTGGCACTTCTGCTCGACCTCCAAAGCCAGTCGCAAAGACTAGGTGTTTCACCTTGAGAGTTCGAGTACCCTTTCCGCCTCTGTTGATCTCGACAGTCCACGTTTTCAGGTTGTCGTTCCACTCTGTTTTGGTGATCACGGATGAAGTCCATACGTTGAGCTCAAGGTTGTTGGCGTAACTCTCCAGCCAATCAGCAAGCTAATCCAATCATATTGAGTCAATGAAAATCCCAAGTTCGCTAGCTCGTACCTTCCGAGCCGGACAGAATACAGGCCAAGCTGGTGGGAACCTAAAGCCGCATACGATAAAGAGAGCCTAAACGCACATCTTGCTCGACTCACGTTAAATACGGAGTTTGATTGTACCAGACCGTATCGTGTAAGCACAACGCCTTGTAGCGATCCCTCCACTGTCACCTTGTGAGTTCAGTGGGGCGTCAGAGCTTGAGGGAAACTCACGCTATCTCCGACCCGAGCCTTCTTGTCGATGACCAGGTGCGAAACACCGAGGTACTTGAGCCTCGCTGCGATTTCAAGGCCAGTGTGGCCAGCACCAATTACAATCACAGTCGGATCGCCGTCGACAAGCTCCACCTCTCGATGACGTCTCTCTTGCCAAGTACCAAGTTCTGCAATACGGCTGCGGAGAGGGCCAGTCTGTATTCGGGATCAGTGACGACATCGGCTTCAAGATCTACACGGTACCTGCTCAGGAAAATCACTGAGGGATTGCAGGCAAGTATAGATGGAATACGCCTTCCATGTTGGACCAGGCACAGGGGCTAGGTAACAAACTGCCGTGCCTTTCCCGACCCTGGTTCCAAATTCGAAGGAGAGCCTCAACAAGGCTAGATCGGGGAGAAGTTTTTGAAGTTCCGGAGCAAGGAAAGGCTCGTGGCAAAGACGTAGGTTGACGAAACCAGTAGCAGCGAGTCGATGGCTGAGGAGATTCCTGATTGCATCCTTACCCTCGATTGTTCTAAAGTCCCAGGTTAAAGCCAAGGTATCCTTCCAGAAACCGTCGTCAAGAAAGAGATCGAGGATCATAGTGATATCAGATGATGCGACAGCACTTGAGAATGTGTTGAACCAAACTGTTGCAACCTCTGCAGCGTTGGTAGCTGAGGCGAGGGAGGGCTCGTCTACGCCCATCCGCTGAAGGGTAGGAAGTTGCTGAGGGAAGGGGTCGTCACTCATACTGTGGGGGGATGGGAAAATATGGGTGCTCAAAGGCACCCTTCAAATACCACCTACCGCAGTTATAGCGACTGATCGGATTCAGGAAAGTTTCATCGATATATTCGCGGAGGTCATAAGAAGCTTTATCGTCCGTAATTCACCGTCGACCTCGTGGCAGTAGCACTGGCGTGGGGTTGGCATAAGACAGATCGTCCATGGCACGGCCCAAGGGTAACTTGGCAAGAACAGTGTATCGCGGACAGTGCTCGGTAGAGGGGGTGTCCTCTGACAACTTCAGCAACCTCCCTTCGTTACGCAACGGTCACCTCTCTCAAGTGACCATAAATACCGCGTTCATATTAATAGTCCGCAGGGCAGTGCACACAGATAACGGCCTTCCTAAGAGCGATCTGTCCCGATAACGATTCGGGAAAGCGGGCAGGTGAACATTTGTTCGAAATACAATAAGAATGACTTACGGGATGGGAGGTACATAGACTCGTTTCAAACGACGAGTCTAAACTTGAAAAGTAGACTGATGTCACAATCGAAATGCAGAGCGACGGAGCGGTCCAAAATTTCGCCGGTGCGACTTGTCGCAGAATGAGAGATCTCGAAGTATGAGGTATGAGGTATGGTTTATGGAGACTAGGCGCAGATTATTCACGCCAAGAGCAAATCTGAAACCGGCGTGGGCTCCAAGTCGCTGCACTGGGATGGCTATATCCGCTGTTCCCTGTTCCTCATTGTCTATGCGGACATGTGGAGGCGTCAAATTCAGCCTGTTGTCTTCCACCAATATGCGATGCTTACCTGAGTGAGCAGGCATATCTGCTCATGGTTGACGGTTTGGCGCAGAAGACCTGATGATGCTTATTTGGCCATCCACGCTAGCACATACTTGGCTTGGGTGGCCAGGACAGTTCGGACCGTGTGGTCCATGCTTCTGTATCGGAAGTAGCAGTCCGAGTCCGGAAAAGCAATAAAAAGACGTGACTGGTCTCCATCACGGAGAATCCCGAATCGTTGAACCTAAAAACCTCACGTAAGTCAGACAATTTGTCGAGTCACCCTAAGACCAATTAGTTCATCGTGTCCCCTCCCTTCCTCCAAAGCCTGCACAAGCCACGATTAGCATGGTGATGTGATGCATACCGTGTAGTACTACCACTGGACTGCAAGAGAGGCTCGGGCAGCCTGCCAGAAGACTCACTATCATGGGCCGCCTCGATATAGTACTGCCCACCAAATTGCTATGTACGCATACACCCTGGTACTTTCCAGTACGGCGCATTTGCTACACCAACGAAGTCACTACAGTTGAAGGTTGGAGTGGGGAGCTCGGTCAAGAGATGGGGTCCTCGCTACTCAGAATCACCGTTCCCCGTTGCATTCAGGGCATCTTATATGTATGTGTGTCAGTTGCCCGTTTTTGTATGTGTTCCGCATACATCCCGCCTCGTCTATGTAACAGGGAACTCGGAACTCGAATATTGAAGTGCTATATGTATTATCCTTTCGAGGATGTTAATACTTCACCTCGAGTCTTCCATGATAGCATGACTGAGTGCCAACAACGACGCGTCCACGAGAGGATCAGCCTGACTTGGCCATGTCCGGACCATGTCAGAGAGGGGACGGATCTGTGGGCACCAATCCAAGAACCGTTGGATGGTAGAAATGATCACGTCCGTAGCAGGACGAGCATCGACTGGTGACCAACATTCTTGAATAAAATGCCAGTGGGCATCATCCATCGCCCGAGATGCTGGTCGACCAGGCTTGTGTCCCTTTGCCAACCGTAGCACGACCGCTGCGTCTTCCCGGACTTCAGACCATGGTTGTCGGCCAGACAACACCTGCAAGGTATAGCTAAGTCAACTCGGACCCGACGATGGTACCCAGGAAACTTGCCTGGAGAGCGATGCAACTAAATGAATATATATCGCTCTTGGGTGTCCGGTTGAATGTCTCTTCTGATTCGATTTGTTCTGGTGCAATCCAACGCAAGGCGCCTGGTCGCACGGTGGATCTTTGGAGATACGTTAATGCTTCGGGAAAATTCCCCACCAATGATGCATATCCGAAATCGGCCAAGCGTGCAGTATAGTCTGCATCGAGAAGCACATTGTTCTGCAACGTGTTCAGAAAAAGTGGACAGGACACTAAATATTCTTTTTTGACACACGCAATTCAGGTCACCATGGACGATCGGAAAAGAATGCACTGTAGTGTGTTATTTTTCTAGCATTGGCAATGATACAGCAACCCACGGTAGTGCAACCCATTGGCAATATCCAGCAGCTATTAGATAGAGTTAGAATACGTGGATGATGAATAGCTCAGCAGACGCACAAATCGGAGCCTGTGCCCCACGTCCAGGTGATCATCATGCTTTGCTAAGAAAAGTGAGAGCGATTCATTGGGCATCCACAATGACACCAACGACATTGCACCACGCATCCCAAACCCGTATGAAATACCCAGGAACGGAACGACATTGGGGTGGTTGAGTCTCCTCCAGATTCCAAGCTCCCGGCGGAACATCTAAAAACAGTTTAGATCGCAGTTAGAAGTGATGCATGAGACGAGTTACCTTGACAGACCTATCGCTTTCATGTCCAGCCAGTGTGAGCGTAAATCGGAACGCTTTGACTGCAACCTGGAGGAGTGATGAATAGCAGGCAGGATGAGTCAAATATCAAACTCAAACCTCCTTCGGCAAACCGTTGAGGTATCGACATCGATATACATCACCAAAACCTCCTCCAGCAACATACTGGTCATCAGTTTTGGTAATATAACGTGTGAGATCAAGCGGAGGAGGGTAACTTGCACTGGAAAAGCCGATTCGAACGCAAAACAACATTATCAGGCCATTGTCCTCGGGTAGTAAAATGACATACCCAAGAGTAGACGTTTCATACCGTGATTCCACCAAAGAGTGTTCTTCGTTGGGGTTTGGTTCGTGCGTAGGAAGCGCTGGGTGTGAACTGGACGCTATGGAAGATGTGATGGGACGATCTGTATCATACAGCTTTGAAGAAGCCTCAGTAACTATGAACACTGAGGGACATCTGATGAACGTCATTACCTGACCATCGACCAAATCCGACCAAGGTACTCGCCACAAAGATATCATCCCCTTGGATCCTACTGACACCACAGATTCACCAGTGGGAGAGAAACAAATGCCGGTGACGTCTTCATCATGTCGCAGACACTGTCCGACTGGGTTACCAGAGGTCGCATCCCAGAGACGAACGGTTCGATCGTTGGATGCACTCGCAATGGTTGATCCATCTGGGGAAAGGGCGAGGAAGCATACCCAGTCGGTGTGCCCTGCCCACGGTTCTCCAATCGGTTCACCCGTATCTGCACTCCAACAGCGAATGGTTTTGTCATAGGACACGGAGAAGAGTCTGCTGCTATCGCGTGACCATAGCACCCCACGAACCCAGTCTTTGTGGCCCTTGAATGGACCAACGATGTGAGTACCACTCTCGACGTCGTAGACACGAATATTGTAGCCAGTTCCACATGCGAGTTTGTCGCCGTCAGGAGAGAAACACGCAGAGACCACCCTACTCCCAACCTCGATGGGATGGTTGACCCGCTTCCCTCCCATGGTATAAAAAAACATGGTCTCGTAACCAATTGCGATGAGTCGATCGTCCGGCGAGATTGCAATAGTGGGAAAGCTCCCTGGATGAGTCCATTCGGTGACAAGTTTGTGCGAATAGGCGCCCCATATTTTGATCCTCCCACTGATGTCGATAGTGATGATCTTGGTACCATCGCGGGTGACGGCAAGACTCCTCAGTGTCTTCGAGTCGTGCTTCATCAATGTCCCTACTTGCTCCCCGCTTTCCATATCCCAGACCCTCACATTTCCATCATTAGAGCCGGTGACAACGTGTCGACCACCAGGGAGGTACGCGACGGTGCGGATCGAGTCGTCATTCTCCGAGATTACCCGCCTTGGCCGACGACCATCGTTGTCAGACTGTTGTGGTGCCAGGAGGACGCTTGACATGATGGTTCTAGGTTTTGTGTTGGTGCATTTGCTTGAAAGGTGTGTAGCGAGAAGACTTGGGAAAACCACCGAATGTGTCGTGAACCTCCATATCTTCAGGGACAGATTATAATTGGCCAATGACATGTGACAGCGCCATGGAGTCACCTTTCCGCGACCACGACTACATTAGATGGTGATATTGATCGATTTGAAAACCATATTGCAACATAGGCCACATTATTCGGACACATTCTTCGAGAACTAGTACCAAAACTGTCGGCCGTGGTGGCCCACTCCTGGACCATCCAATCGTCTCAGGTGTAGGTACCACCCCCATCATCCATATTCCAATCACTTGTTGCCACCCACTCCTACTCAAGTCCGATATCCAGTGATAGCTCAGCGTGTTTGCTCTAGAGCAGGAGCAGGCTGGTTAGTCCATAGCCGGCAGAAATGACCACGGTACAGGACGTGATGGTGTGCTTGAACTTGCTTTGGGTCTTCAATTCGCTTATAGATCTCGCCGCACGAGAGGTAAACATCGTCGTTCCTCAATCCGGATTCAAGGAAGATGCGTGGTGGAGACGTCCACAAAGACTATCGATGTCTTGAGTTTCCTGGGAAGAGAGCACCTCCATCGCCATATTGACATATTGAGCCAGTACTTTTGTTTCAGTTTCTCGGTGTTCTGCAATCAAGGAAAGCGGTGGGCTTTGAGGGAGAGGTGGCATTGCTCAAGGCTTCGTTCTATGGATTGTCGAGGCTCAATGATCCACTTTGTGCACCAGCTTTCGAGGATCTAACGCTTGTTGTCAGTACGAGTCTTGAAAGAAAACAGTACGTCCGACCTGTAAAATTAGGAAGACCTTGTTGTCCGACTGGAACAATGCATTTGATGATGTGGCGGGGGTCTCGAGAGACGTAGCCAGCATGGAAAGACCTATTGACATACTTTGCATGTCTAGTATGGAGCGTTAGCGATAACGCCTGTTAGGAAGTGGAGAACATACAATGATGACTCGAAGCGCACCGATTGGTGTGCTTTTGCAAGGAAGCCTCGCAGAACGAGTTGAGGAAATAGAAAACGTTGATGTGGTTAATGGAACCATGCATGGAATCAAAGTGGATCCTTTTCACCCAGTCAATGAAATAGCCCACTGGTAGGTAGTGACAAAGATGACGAAGTACCTTGTGACGTTCCTCAATGATACAGTCCCACAAGTCCTTTCCACATCTCGAGTGCTATCCGACCACTTCTTCAATCGATTATTGCATCCTCGGAGGACAACTGCGGAGGCTCCATCAACAAAGCGTCGTAGAACTGTTACGAGTAGAGAAATTGAGCGACAAATGTTTGGTCGAAAGAAGACACTCACACATTGAGTTTTCGGACGAAACCTAGGAACTGCATGCGCTCAAAGGAATCCATGGCAAGTTACGTTCCGGGTTGGTCTGTAGAGGTCATCGTTAGTGTCCTAGTCAGCGCTTGTGGTAGTCTCACCTTGTTGTCGTTTGACGTACTTACTCTAAGATCGATATACCATCAACTGGACGAGCACGGGCAAGTCACATTTTGCATCATTCCGTCTGTTCCCAATTCCGGGTCCCAATAAATGAAGTGCGGATTTCGAGGACGGATCAGTTGACGAACGACGAACATCGTCACTGATGGAGACCACCCAAAGTCCTGACGCTGGTGTTATCAGTTGGACGACCTCACGCCTCGTGGCCATGAACACTTCCTCCACAAGCGTTGTTCGGTGTCGCAACGTTCTCGTTTGCATTTCTCAGTCATATCGCACAAGGGATGGCTATGCGTAGATGAAGGAAATGAGCATAGCGCAGAGGAAGCGTTCGAGTGGGTTATGCTTGTGTTTCGCATTGCCTAATGGATGGAATGACTAGGCGATGAAAACGCATACGTGCGGATGGGTTCGGCCACTGCGATCGTAGGTGCTGTCGTCGAAGTATTGTTCACAGCCAGGGAGATGATCGATGCGTTGCAAGCATTGTATCGTGAAGAGGTGAAGCAACGCCAAGTCCTGTTTGCATAGTATGGCAGTCTTGATCCTCTCCTATGCCAAGATCCCTATGCCCGGATTGATCAATACGTCCATGTCATACTGATGCATTGAAACACGGCACAATGGCCATTGCGCAGAGTTTGACCCGTGACTGATGCGCATCGCAATCGCGGTAGTGTTTACCTGACTCACACCATTGTTCCTCGAGACAGGTCGAACCCTTGTTTCACATCAGGGGATTTGGAAAATATGTTCGCATAGAAGTATGATCCAAGTCCGGCGTGGTCGAGCATGCTATACCCTCTCGACAATGGCTTCTCACTCCTTGGTCAGAATTTATTTGCATACCCCACTGAATGTCAAAAACAACGGAGAATGTTCTGCTCGAGTGTCTTACAACTGGCGTTATGAGTAAATAGATGCGTGAGATAGAGTACAAACGCATGGAATGACAAGCGATATCTCTATGAAAATTGGGATCTCTCATCTAACGAGGGACATGGAATACGATGCACGCCTACATATGCCGCCTCTTGTAATGATGTTTGTCATCTGATGGTACAGTACCCTCTGTGGACCTTCCCCTTTGCTATCATCTGTGCGTGTCGAACTTAGTATGCTAAGCTTAAGTGAGAGGGGGGAAAGAATGATAACGAGTATTGTAGACGTAGTTACATGAATGAAATGTGCTAGGATATGAAGGGATGGGCAAAACCGCAGGTTTCCAGCCCGGGACTGTGCCCGATCTGTCGGGTGAAGCGAGCTGTTGCAATAGCGTCTACCCAATGTAGACACCGGGTAGAGGAAATCTACTCTAGGGCATTACCTTTGGAGAGGGGACTCTGAGATGATAGCGGTTAGAGATCAAGAGAGTTATTTTATATTCAGACTCAGCAGAGTCTTATATACTACTATTTACTGATTATATAAGCAGGTCACGTGACATCAAGTACGTGTCCTTTCAACACTCCCCCTTGTCTAGTATATGGTAGATACATAGATATCAAGTGAGAAGTACATAGTAATGTAATAGAAAACGTCCGCACATTTAAGGCGAGTTGAATTCCAAACCGAGCTGAGAGCGGAACTCCTTGAACTTGACATGTCCAAGGTTCTTAGTGAACATATCCGCGGGATTGTCAGTTCCAGGGATAAAGAGCAGCTCTACCTGCTTCCATAGCATCACAGCATCACGTACAAAGTGGTAATGGATCTGGATGTGTTTGGATTGTTTTTCGGTGACAGGATTTTGCGCAATAAAGAGTGATCCTTGATTATCACCACAAACGGGGATGGGCCCAAGGTGATAACCGAGTTCTGCCATCATTTGATGAATCCAGATGGCCTGGCGCGTACAGTCGCTCAAGGCCATGTACTCAGCTTCCGTAGAAGACAGAGCTGTGGTTTTTTGTAGGTGTGAGTTCCACAAGAACACACCATCCGCGAATTTCAGGTAGAAACCTGTTTGCGAGTGAGACGTGACTTTGTCTTGTCCCCAATCAGAATCGGTGCAGGCGATAATGCCTTTACCAGTTTTGCCTTGATATACGAGAGAATAATCTCGGGTACCTAGTAGATACCGGCAGATGTATAGAGCTTTATTCAGATGCTCTTCTGATGGGTTGGCAGACATGCGGGCGAGTTGGGTAACCGCATATGATATGTCAGGCCTTGTGCCAATCATAAGATACAGCAATGATCCGATGACCTGTTGGAATCGCGTCCAAAGTTCCGGTTGGACGGGTAGATCATTTTTTTCTGGGTAATAACCCTGAGGGAGAGGGGTGTTGGCGATTTTTGCGTTAGTCATGCCGCATCGCTCTATGACTTTGTCGAGGTATTCTCGCTGGTCAATCTTAATGGTTTGACCATCTCGACGTATGTTCATTCTTAGGAATTCACGTGTTTCTCCTAAGTCGCGACAGTCCCACTTCTTCATAAAGGTGGCTTTAACCTTGTCTACAAAGGTTTTGTTAGGGCTGCAGAAGATGGTGTCATCTACGTAGATAATCGCTAGGACGAGCTCTTTGCCCTTGCGATAGATAAATAGGCCAGCATCTGTTTTAAGACGCATGAAGCCCAGTTCTTTCATGGATGCATCGAGTTCGCGCCACCAAGCTAATCCTGCTTGTTTGAGGCCGTATATGGCACGGAGTAATCTCAAGACCTTCCCTTTGAGATGAGGGGGCATAAAGCCTTCTGGGAAGTCCATGTATAGTTCTTCGTCCAGTTTGCCATATAGGTAGGCGGATCGGACGTCGAGACCAGTTATGTACCAGTTCTCTATTGCTGAGAGGGCGAGCATACACCGCACTGTCTCAAAGCATACGACAGGAGAGAATATTTGATCAAAGTCAATCCCTTCTACTTGGGAGAAGCCTTTAGCTACAAGCCGGGCTTTCTTTCTTCCGTCGGTTTTTACATCAAAGACCCATTGGTTTTTGATAACCTTCCTGTTTGTGGGTCGATCCACGATTTCATAGACTTTGCAGTCTTTGAGTATTTGCAACTCATCATGGCAGGCTTTACGCCAAAGGGTTTGTTCCTCTTGTGGTAACTTGAGGATGTCGCGGTATGTCCATTCGCGATAGTTCACGTTGGACTGTTCTATTTCCAGCGGGAAGGCACAGCTGCAGAGGTATGAAACCAATGCGTCTCCCCCTTCCCTGGTGATGCGCTCTACGTCATCTTCCGATGGAGTCAGAGACGGAGGCATTCCTCCAGGGACTACGGGTGAATCCGAAGGTCCAGCCGCCCACCTCCGCCTCCGCCTGCTCGCCCACAGCGCCCCCAAAGGGAACACCGTGCCCCTTTCCGACCCGGAAACATATATGGGGAACGCTGCGACCCTGTAAAGCAGCTCCGCGACATTGAACGCGCCTCCGATGACCTCCTAATAGCCTTCAAGTTTCCACTTGTCACCCTTGGGCCCAGGCCAACCTTGTCATGTTTCCATGGATTCGAGTTACTGGCACGAGAGCCTAAAGGTATCATGGTGAGTCTAACCACCTATGACTCAGATGAGTCCTCTGCTCTCTCTGATGAGTTATCAGACTTGGAAGTCTATCCATACTATCTCCCATTTTCCTGATGAAATCAAGCATTACATCTTCTGCCTAGCAAGTGCGAACTCTGGACCTGGGTCCACATGATATTTTCTGCTCGTTGCAAAACGAGTTCATTATTGGTAGGGACTCAGGCTCTGGCCTGGGGGTCAGGCTACTGATCACAAAGTCATGGCCATATGTAATAGGATAGAGTCACTCTTGTATGAGGCGGTGGATCTCTATTGCCTGGCAATGGCTGCCTGGCAGAGTCATTCATACACGAGGAGGTGTAACCGGGGGTGCCGGTGGCGGAGGCATAGGTGCCCTAGGGGGCGCTGGAGGTGGAATTGCAGGCCTAGGGGCCGGGCGACGTGGAGCTTCAGCAGGAGGAGCGAGTTCCGCATCCGACTCCAAGTCCGATGGTGTTGAATCAGAGTCAGAGGACCCATCATCATGAGAGTGAGGACGCGGCGGGTGGTTAACCGGCCGGTGAGGCTGTGCCTTTGAGCACCTTGGGAAGAGGTGCTCATCAAATATGGCATGTGCCGATGTATATAGCGCGTTGTTAGGGCGCATGAATAGGTAATTTGAATCACTACCGGCGGATACGCCTAGGTAGATCATCAGCTGCGATTTAGGTTGCAGTTTACCTTTTCGAGTTTCAACTGGAATGTGGACATATGCGCCGCAGCCGAAGACCTGAAGATGTGTGAGAGAAGGCTTTTCGCCGGTGAGCATCTCGGATGGCGTTTTCCAGTTGAGCCGAGCGGAGGGGGTGCGATTATACACATGAAGTGCATGGAGTAACACGAACTCCCAGTAAGAGTCGGGCAGGCAAGCCTGCAATCGCATGGGTTGTGCCTTGTCCATGAGAGTACGGATGAGGCATTCCGCGCGTCCGTTTTGCTGGTGAGCGTAAGGGGCGGATTGTTGGATATTTATGCCGTTATCGCGCATATACTCAGTGAAAGCTTTGGAGGTGTATTCTCCCCCTGCATCGGAGCACCAGTGTTTTATGATGGCGTTGAACTGAGTATGCACATAGGCGTGAAACTGTTTGGTGGCTTTAAGGGTCTGATCCTTAGTTTTAATGAGGACCAGCCAGGCCATGGATGTATAGTCATCATAGAAGATGACAGCGTACTTGTACTTATGGTACGATTCAATTTCAAACGATTTAAGGTCAGAATGAATTAACTCAAAGGGAGCGTTTGCACGCTTCTCGCTATGAGGAAAGGTATGGTTGGGCTGTTTGCCCATCTCACATCCGGGACAGATAGGGGCGGTGGATGGGATATCCATGTTTGGAAAGTCCTTGATGTGCTTCTTAGCTGCGCGGAGCACGTCGCGCGAGGGGTGACCTAAACGGCAGTGTAGAAGTTCATAGTCTACAGAGGTCATCGATGCTAAGTCGGCATGTGGGCGAACAGTGGGTGCACGTATCCAGTACATAGTGTCGCCATGGGAGTGGAAACTTAGTACCATTCGTTTCGTGCAACGATCGATGATATTGATGTGACCGGGAGTGGTCTGAAGTGACATACAGGCATCGGTAAGTAAGGTACCCATTGATATGAGTTTTACTGTGCAGGATGGCATGTAAATGACCGGCGATAAACGCACAAGTCTACCTTGGTAGCGGATAACCGCTGTTCCTTTGCCTAAGATGGTCGCACGACCATTTGCTGTCTGGGAGTAGGTTGGTAGTAAGAACGGTGTGTACTCGACCAGATCGTCTAGATCGTTGGTATAATGGGATGAAGCCCCTGAATCCAGGAGCCACATATCTGGTGGTGGGCGGTGGCTGGTGTGGTCTCTTTCTTTTCCTTTACCCTTGGTTTGCTTATTACAGCGATCACACATGGAGAAAGGGGAAGGAATAGTAGATTTGCTATCTACTGCAGACATACATG
>JBBPJQ010000701.1:5612-17960 GCA_038088795.1 Boletus rex-veris
GGAAGGCCGCCCTACATTGTAGGGTCGCAATCCAATCTCATCACGATGTAGTAGAAGCCCCGAGTCGTTGAAAACGCATAACTTAAAACTAGATGAAGTAGAATCTTCAAGTAGCTCAACGCCACAACTCCATTCGTTATTCCGTTGCAACTTGCCAGTGCCTCTCCTTAAAAAGACGTCTCTGTTTCACTCATACCTCATTTTCATTGGCCTATCTGCGACTCGCTCATCTCTGTCGAATTCCCTGGAGAGGGTCTTCTCGGCTATAGCGCGAGCAGCACGGTCATGTCCTCTGCATCCGACTTGCTGTCTGCCTTGGAATCTATTCGAGTGGATAACTGTGTCTCCCGTGCGTTCACTCAAACTCTAATCATCACTCGTTCTTACAGACTACACAGTCGTGATAGTCACCGCTATCGTATATGATTATAGTGAGTGGTGCTCTTCTGCAGTTAATTTCGGATTTTTCAACGTCATCATTCGTAGTCCTCAACTTTTCCAGAGAGGTATTCCCCACTTTTTCCTCTCCACTTGTCGCTTCCTGACTTACAATCAACAAAGGTCGAATACATCTGGGTCAGCGGAAAATGCCTGGTTAGCAAACTACTTATCACTGACGCGAACACAGTGTAAACCATGGACCTCGATCACGGCGATGTATGTCCTCGTGCGTAGCAATCTTCAAGATCGCTATACGTCGTTGAGCTTACTGGTCCGATAGGTCCGTTATATTGGCCTATATTGGGGTGTGTGAGTCCCTGGCAATCATGATATACGTCGATCAACAGTGTTGATTCTGGATCCGTTTTCAAGTATCGATGGACTCGGTATGTTCGGAGATGGAAATTGAGGTTGATGAAGCTGATCAAGTACATCTACAGCTGGCAGTACCTTTGTCCCTGGACCTGTCACCGTGAGTTTCCCTCTGTTTCAAACTACACCCATCTCTGACGATCACGTTCTAGACGTGCGTGCATGAATCGCATGGATGTCCTACGCTGTTAATAATCGCATAGGTGTAAGCAGCTTGGTTTGTAACCCTGCACAGCTTTTGGAGTGAGTTACATATCCCAAGGTACCGTAATTTTTCTGGTATGCACTTGGGCATTTCCGGTGTTCCTTGGGGCTGCCGATTGTGAGTTACTGTTTTTTGAAGGTTGCTCCTCTGTTTCGTAATTTCGATCACAGTGATCATGATCCTACGTGTGTATACAATGTGGGATCGATCCAAGAAGATTCTCAGCATCCTCTTGTTCATATATGTGCCTCAAATAATTTCCGCGTTTGTTTTTACTGGAATTTATGATAATCCAAAAGCTTATCTCTCAGGTATGTTTTGGGGCCTCATTGTAAGCACCAGGATGATACTGAGGAGAGTACCATAAACTCTACCCTTCTCTCCAGTAACGATTGCCCAAGTTCTCGATTTCGCATACTGCAATTACGCGGATAGCGCATCGGTCAGCACATTCGTGTATTTCATGGTCCCCAGATTCGTTTTCAGTGTTGTGCTATTCGTCCTCGCTATCACACAAACCTTGAGAGAGTCGGTTATATTTTATAGAGCGATGAACCAATGGCAAATCAACAAGTTCATGAGGCTTCTCATTCGGGACGGAATTTTCTATTTTGCTATGCAAGTTTTTCTTATTCATCCACCTTCGCAAGTATGAAAACTGATTAAAAACTGTCTTTTTGTTCGACCAGGAATGTCGTATTCAACGTCTCTGTGCTGTTACAACAAGGGCCACAATGGAACACCGTCTCACTGACTATACTAAGCATGGTGAACTTCGTATCATTCTGCCCCCTCGTGCCTCGCTTCGTCCTCGATCTGAGGGAAATGTACGACTGCAGCCTTGTTGGTAACAGCATGCATGGGCCCGACTCCGCATTTGGCGGCTGGTCGCAGCCGATTCCGGCTTTCACTCGAGACGTGACCACGTCTGGGATGTTGTCCAGTGCATATATTGGCTCAGAGGAAGATTTAGCTGTTGAGATGGGGTTGGATGGTTCAGAGGTGATTCGACTTGGGACCATGGCGAAAAGTGGCGCGCGTCAGGTTTGATGTCGTGGAAGGAAAACAGAGTTTGAGGGTTTGCAGACGGAAGGATTCGCTCCGCATGACTCAGGGATCTGGTACACTATGTATATGTTGTAATCGAGCGCTCTGTACAGACGAACTGTCAATCACTTGGCCACGACTCGACAAGTGTTACTGAGGATGTGGGCGACATCCAACCAAAGCAAAGGAATTGCATGTATAATTCGCCAGCAGTCGCAGCCTATAAATACCAGTCGCCTCCATCTTCCAGCTCTCCGATCTTTTGCCCCCTAGACCCTAGACCCTGGCCCCAATGGGAGAGTCTTCGTTCAATCCTGACCCGTGCACTCCACCCATTCTAAGATTGCCCGACTTACCTGTGCCACCCTCCACCTCAGGACCCTGGTTGACATCTGCGAATGCCATCTCAGACACGGTGGCGTCTGGACCGGCATCCGACCGTGACACCACGCCGAACCCGGAATCAACGTGAAAACGACCATGGATGTCATGGTCATACAGCTCCCGTATGCTGACGACAAACCGAGGGGTGATGATGTAAAAGGCTACGACAGCAAATGCCTCCAGGAAAATGAAGGTATTGCTTGATGAATACCTGGTTATGTTGAGGAGGTCATTGGTTTGGTAAAGCACGTTCCTATACGTTGACGCAAAGCATTTTCGTCGTTAGTATTTGTGCGGGTAATTCTCATGATCAGGAGCACGAGCAAAGGGCAAGGGACAGGATGGATGTGGGGAAATGGGTACATACACGACAAAATAAATAATTCCGTCTTTCACTAGTTTCTGCATGTAGCGGTTAGGCTGCCATTTCTTCGTTGCCTTGTACATCCGAAATGATTGCTTCAGGGTTTGGAGGACAGCGAGAATTGTCAGCATAACACCGAGAGCCAATCGTAGGGCTACATAAGGTACCCCAGACAACAGTAAGGCTCTGCTTGGCAAAGGAGTGCAGAGCGAAAAATCAAGAACGCGGGCGGTTGTCACTGAGAAAAAGTGGAGATTATGTGAGGCTGGTCGTTGTATTGATGTATCCAATTCGGTACACACCTGGGAGGCGGGTATAAGGGTTGTCATAGATTCCCTCAAAAACGACGGTGATGATGGTCTGTACGATGTAAACTAACAGAAGGACACAAAGAATAGTCCTGGATCGATTCCACATTGCGTAGACACGCAGAATCATCAGCACTATAACCCAGATCAGCATAGAGGAAGAGCGACCAGACTGTAACTCACAATCGGCCGTAGACAGGAACACTACAAATGCCCAAACACCTGCTAGATACATGGCTTTACCTTTGAAATGTCCGCGTCTCATTTTGAGATTGTAGACGCAAGTAAATTGAAATGCTTACATCTATTCGACCATTAGATATCCGTGGTTTGTCGCGAAATTGAGATACGTACAACTGTTGGAATCACCTTATTAGTGGTGGGGGAGGTGTATAATGAGAAATCAAACCGACTTCTACAGGCCCAGGAACAAATGAACTGCCGACTGCGAATGTACTGGATGAGCAGATAAACCTGAATTGGGACCTCTGGACAGACAGAGTGCTGTGGACCTGAGAATGGATTAGGGTTGACCATGCTAAAAAATGAATTTGGCCAATACACCCACATAGCCCAATAAAGACCGATGTATCGAACCTATTGTCACAGTCAGGTCAGGAAATGTGGGCCAAACAGCCCGAAACTAGAAGAATTGTACATACGACAACAAACATTGTAGACACCCAGGTCCAGGGTCGACACTGTGAGGTTATTCCAGACGTTGTATGTAGTGATAATCGACAACTCCGTACCCAAACGTAGTCTAGCTTTGTACATTGTTAGGCATGAAACGGAGGTGGAGAAGGGATAGGATACCTCTCTCGAGAAGGTGAGGGCTACGGTTTTGACGTTTCAGCGGCAATGATAGGGAATGCTCGCAACAATTCACTCACTATAATCATACACAACGACAGCGACGCTAGCGACTGCATTGATGTATCAGATTAATTATTTGCTGTCTCATGAGCGACCGTACTAGATAGATAATTGTTCAGAATGATGAACTGCAGGATAGACTGTATGTTGGACTCGGAGGACATGAATGGTGGAAACAGTGACGAGTTTTACGGCACCAACGATTGAGAGTGGGGTGGGGTTGTGTATCGCCCTCGCAAGATAGGGCGAGCTATTTATCGTCCAATATCCGTGCCTTGAGGACCATTCCATCACGCCACGACATCATTGCATTGCAACAGAAACGACTCAGGCAACACGGATTTAGTTCATATGACTGGGATTATCGCCCTACCTTTGGATGAATCTCTTGATCTTCGCCGGAAGCGAACTTGTACTTGCCCGGATCCGTGAGGCTCGTAGTGACTTGACTGTTGACTGCAATATTGGATTGTGATGACGAGCCAAAACGGACCACACTCGAAATTGACAGCTTGAAGCTTGGATTATCAACAAACGGATGCGAGGCTATGTGAGCGCACCTTTCAGAAGCGCACCAACCAGATAATGAAATCACCGTGATCAACACCGCACCACTACCGTGTCACTGATTTTATTGCAGTACGACGGACGGAGCATGCTGAAGGGAATTTGGAACAATGTGCTGTCTCACTCCACGTTCAGGTTCCTGTCCAACGTGGATACTTTATGCTGGCATCTACGCGGTGAATAGTTTGGGAAGATGATGATATGGGACAAGGAGTACGTTCCTCGGTAATTTCCTTGTATCTTCCAGTTGGATGTTGACATCTTTTCCTTGTAGACGCTCAGCGCTCAGCGCTCATCCTCAATTTTGGGCCGCAGCGTCGCCACAGTCTTTCCCGGTCTGATTGTCGGTTCCCTTGGTGACACGCACGCAATAACGCCTCCCAACTCGCTTCGATTGAACGCTTCATCTCATCTCATCTCAGCCCTCCCTCGCGCCCCACCGTCAACCACACCTCTGCCGTGTCGCCGAACACCAAGGCTTTTGGAAGAGAGCACCTCTCTCGCGTCTCTCTCCGCGTGCGTGCGTCATTTATCTCTCGACTGACGATCAATCGATCCACTTTGACGCTGATGCCCACCACTGTTTGGAATGATCCAGTGTTCCACCCAAAACTGGTGCTAACGTTGATATTATCCAGCACAAGGGGAAATCCATCAAGCACTGTCAACACTCCCTGGAGTGCGATCTGTCGCTCTTGTTCTCACCGTCAAGCTCCGCCATATCTGTCTGACGCCCAATGGGGACGCCGAAACGACTGCGAAGTTGTGCCCCACCGTGTGGTCATTCTTATGATATATAACGATTGTACGTGATGAAAGTATGCTCTCCATTCGTCTCATTGGACATGGATGTAATTGACTCACCCAAGACTTGGTCGAAGATAGATAAGGACCGTGCTTTAATTCTTCTTTTCTGCCAGCGACCGCATATATGCTATTACTGCGCCCGGAAAGCTCTCGCTCCACCCTCAGGAATGCGACCAACGCCGGTCTTTATCAAGTCCACCTCTGCCATGTCATGGCGTTTGGCGTGCTTCGTCCATCTTATCTCGACTGACAACCAATTGATCCATGTTTGCCGCTGACGTTCACCATTGCATGAAATGACCCGCCCTCGGCAAATAATCCGCCCAAAACCGATGGTAGTGTACACAGTTACAAGTAGTACATTCAACCCAAAGCAAAGGAATTGCATATGTAATTCGCCAGTAGAGCCGCTGCGAATAAATACCAGTGATCTCCATCTTCCAGCTCTCCGATATTTCACCCCTTTAGACCTGAGACCCTGGCTCTAATGGAGACTCTTCGTTCAATCCTGACCCATGCACTCTATCCATTTCAAGATCGTTCGAATTATCCGTGCCACCCTCCACCTCGGGACCCTGGTTGACGTCTGCGAATACCATCGCAGACACGGTGGTATCCGGACCGGAATTCGACCGTGACACCACGCCGGACCCGGTATCAACGTGAAAGCGATCACGGATGTCACGGTCATACAGCTCCCGTATGCTGATGATGAACCGAGGGATGAGGATGTAAAAGACTACGGAAACAAATGTCTCCAGGAAGAGGAAGGTAGTGCCCATCGGACGCCCGGTTACGTCGAGCAGGTCGATGGTTTGGTAAAGCACGTTCCTATAAGAAGTTGGCGCAAGCATTTTCGTCGTTAGCATTTGTGCAGGTGATTCTCAGGAGCATCAGCAAAAATAAGGAATCCCGTCTTTCACTAGTTTCTGCACATAACGGTTGGGCTGCCATTGCTTCGTTGCTTTATACGCCTGAGATGATTGCCGTAGAGTTTGGAAGACAGCGAGAATTGTCAGCATAGCACCAAGAACCAATTGCGGGGGTGCATAGTACATTCCAAGGCAGCAGCGGAGGGTTAATATACGAAACAATGCAAAACGAAAAATCAAGAACTCGGGCGGTTGTCACTGAGAAAAAAGGAGATTATGTGAGGCTGACCAGTGAAATGATGCATCCAATTCGGTACATACCTGAGAGGTAGGTGTCAGTATTAGGGTTGTAGTAGATTCCATCCAACACGACAGTAATTATGGTCTGTATCATGAAAATTAATAAAAGGACACAAAGGATAGTCCTGGATCGATTCCACATTGCATAGACACGCAGAATCATCACCACTAAAACCTAAATCAGCATAGAGAAAGAGGCGACTAGACAACAATGTAACTCACAATCGGCAGTAGACAGGAACACTACAAATGCCCAAGTCCATGCTAGAAACATGACTTTCCTGTGAAATCTCATTTCGAAATTGTAGACTCGAGCAAATTGCAGTGCTTACTATTCGACCATTAGAGATCCAACGTTTGTTGCAAAATTTAAATACGTACGTCTATCGGAATCAGTCCATTAGTGATGGGGGAGGTGTATAAGGAGAAAAAAACCGACTTCTACAGGGCCAGGAAAAAACGAATTGCCAACTGCGAATGTACTGGTTGAGCAGATAAACCTTACTTGCGTACCTGAACATACTGAGCGCATCAGTCCTGAGATTGGATTAACGATGCTCAACAATACACTAGGCCCATACACCTACATGATCCAATAAAGACCGATGTATCGAACCTATTCGACCAGTCAGCTCAGGAAATATGGGCCAGGCTGCCCGAAGCCAGAAGAATTGTGCGTACGATAACAAACATTGTAGACACCCAGGTCCAGGGCTGGCACTGTGAGGTTATTCGAGACGTTGTATGTGGTGATAATTGACTACTCCGTACCCAAACGTACTCTACCTTTGTGCGTTGTTAGGCATGAAACAGAGGTAGAGAAGGGATGGGGTACCTCTCTTGAGAAGGTGAGGGCTACAATTTTGACGTTTCAGTCGTAATGATAGTGAATGCCAGCAAATGCATACTCACTATAATCATACACAACGGCAGTGATGCCAACGGGGTGGGGCGCAAGATACAGGGCAGGCTATAAGTTCTTGTCTGGCATCCGTGCCTGGCGTACCATGAGGACCATTCCATCATGTTACGAATCATTACAGCAGTCGCCGAAAGAAAACGTGTACTTGTTTGGGCCCAACAGTGAGCGCGACTCGGAGGCTAGACTGAGACGGACCCCACTTGAAGGATCAACGTTTCAACATTGACAAACTGCTGCGATAAGTTATGCCAGTGTATCATCGTTACCGTAAAAAGAACAAACATCAGGCGTACAGCCAATGGACACTCGCGTTAAAGTTCGTGGCGTTCATCTGGTATCTTGGTCGGCATCAGCCTCCTGTGCAAAGATGTCTTCACTGGCAGATAATGAAATCACCGTACATCAGCACGACGGATGGAACATGCTGAAAGTAACTCGGAACACTGATGCGCCGCCTACGGCAAGCCTGAAGTTGTGTGTCCCTTTGCTGCTCGCTCCACGTTTCTGTTCAACATGGATCGACTTGCACTTGAAGTTTATCGTCAACAGTTTGGGAAAATAATGATATGGGACACTGGCAGGTGCACGTTCTTCAGTGATTTCCTTCAGGGTTATCTCCAATGATCCAACTGCGCGGAAAATTCGAAGGTGATTTCTTGCTTGTCGCGCCCGGAAAATGTCTGATACGGCGTCTGGAACGCTGGACCACAACTTCCTGGAGGGTTTTGGTGCTTGGTATTCTTCTTTTCAGAAAATGCTGTAATACAAGACATTAACACCGGAACGTTGACATAGCCCATTGACAATTGGGGGCTTTACAGGACAAGTCACAACTGTCACCGCGTGCGCCTGGGCCAGAACGCGAGTTCGGAGTCACCGCCTTCAAACCCACCTCAACTTGGACTAGTTCATCGGACGTGCCACCGCAATTTTATTGATTCTCACCCAGCTCCTTCTTCTTCCTTCCACAACCCCATTGAACACGAGTACTCCGTCGCGATATTCCTTGCACAGGAACATCGTGAGAAGGACTCCTATAGGGTCGTGGGCGGACAACGAAGATCTGCGTCGCCCAGTAAGTCCCTGCTTCCTTTGCACTACAGCATGTACTGCCCCATGACAACACCTCGTGGTAACCTGCTTTTAAGACCCATCCCAAGGCACTCAGTACCTCACAATGGATCCATCATATCGACCTCCCAACCTTTTCAGCAGCGACTCCAACTCTAGCGAAGTCCACGTCCCCAACACCGTCGACAAGGGCAAGCGAAAAGCAGAAGGTATGTGTCGTGTACCCTACTGCATTGTCAGCGACTAATACCAATGGCACCTTCAGAGCCTTTGGATGGGGACGAAGTCGATTCCCGCTACCGAACCTCTTATCGCGTGTACTCTGAAGCTCAAGATGACTCCTCTTCAGACTCGGACACGGTCTCTGGCTTTGGCCCAGGCTTGATCCCTTCTCCCCCGTCTATATCTATTGACGCACGCGGTGTCACTGGCGCAAATGGTTCCAGAGCGGGCGCCACTGTTGACTCCGATGACGACGAAAGTCTTTACCAGTCCGTTGACGAAGAAAACTCACCAGATGATCAGGTGCGTTCATTCAACCCAACCCAACCAAAATCTCGAATCTGATCACGGATCCATAGATGGATATTGACGTTCCGCCTCTCCAACATGATGAATTGGATTTGGCCTATTCTATCAAAGGCATGTACCGCATCCTCGACCTCATCTCGGAGCAGGGTAGTGGCGGCCTTGGTGAGTACCCCAAGTATTTCGCGGCACTTCTTCTCATCGTTGATCTGGTATCAGTCGATAAGATCATTATATCTCAGAATTCCCTCGAGGCATTTGTAAATAGTGTTTGCCCGGGTGCATACGCAAGCATGATCAAAGTCAACTTCAAGGCCCTCGACCATTACGTCATCAAGCCTGTTGGCGTCTACGGCAGCAAGGAGGAAATCGTCCGATTTTTATTGCAACTCGGAGCCATCGACGAAACCATGTATGTCATCTCTAAGAACTTTCATCTTCTCTTGTATTCACGCCCTACTCTGGTAGCGCGGCGCAGCTTCTCGTCGATCCCGAGACAAATGTACGCAATCAACCGACCCTCCGTTCAGGCTTGTACATCGTCACAACGCCAGAGCAAACTGGAGGTGCTCATCAAATATTCGTTTTATACTGGTCCGAACAAACGACTTGGGATGACTCTGCGGCGAACTCAGTTCGTCGCAATCGCATCACGTTTATGAGGTTCGTTTTACATTAATGTAATCGACATGGGCGACGTTGAATATATATCGCGCAGGTACCTCACAAAGATGTGCGATCAAGTCGTGTCTTTGATCTCGTCCGAACACGCGGCAACCATCATTTGGAGTGAGAAGGATAGCGAGGACGAGGACGACAATCTTGATATCGATCAGGATGAGTCAGACCGAATGTTTACATTTGAAGTCGCACAGACCAACGAACAAGAGGAGACCGTGACTGTTCGCAAGGGTTTCAAGGTTAGTTCATCACGGTAGTGACTAGGGTGAACGTTGATCAGATTGGTATTTGCACTTCAATCCAGGCCAGTTCGCACGCTATCGCGCTTCCAGAAGCACCCATCGCAGATTCAGATCTAATGAAGCCTGCGCCAATCGCGCCGTTTTTACTCTTCGGAGAGGTCGTACAAGGATTCATGACAGTGGAATATCGGGAGGCGAGGGTTACGCAAGAGTCTTACAAGGGGAATTACATGACGAGCATGAAACTTGAGACACAGCTGTGAGTTTACCTCTTTCGAATATATTTGTATTCCCTGATAGTTATCTGTTGCCATGTGTCAATAGGTCATCTGACCGCCTCCGCCTGAGCGAGCATTTGGACGAAGAGTCTGTAAGGATTTTGGTTAACTCTGGGCTTGACAGGCGCTTTCAGCAGGAATGCGGGAAATGGAAACATGAGGCGAATGCCGTGCAAAGCATGTCGGACTCGAGCGTCAAGAAACAGGTTAATGATATGACCGCAAGATCGAAAAAGGAGCTGCCCGCTATTCGAAAGCAAATGTTTGAGGCGGTTCTAGACGAGGTGTTACGACTCTATCCGTAAGTAGGATGCGTCGTTAATTTTTATTGTTCATATACTCACCCCGAAAATTTTCAGCTGCTTTGATCGCGAGGCCTTCCCATACGATGATCCTGCTGCAGGGAAGCCTGTCAACGATCCCCGTAAGCGTTGATTGAACCTCGCAATTGAAATCGTTGCATGCTGATGTTGATCATCCTAGAGCCCGCCTCGGAAATTCTGGCACTCCATCCAAAAGCAAAGGACGAAATTGCGCGGCAGCTCCGCGACGCATTTCAGAGCATTGACGATCCTGAGTTTCGCAATGCCAAGGACCGTATCTGTATCTTCAAACAATCGCAACTGCTTTTGAAAAAGGATCCTAGGAAGCTCGCCGAACAGGAGTACATGCCTTTATTACAGGAGGTGTTGGTGGGGGACGTGGATCAAGCATGGGCGACTGTAAAAGGAAACAAACCAGGCGATGGGGGCGGCGATAAGCGAAAAAAGTCAATCATCGTAAGCCTTCGTCTTGCAGTGAAGGAATTCTTCGTGGGAGAGAGCGACATGGAGAGATTATGGAACGATCTCTTTCGACAAGCGACACATGCGGCCCGGAGCATCACCGACAGCCAATTTCTGACTCAGTTAGGAGAGGACTTGGAGCGATTTGCGGAGCACGGTGACCTATTGAGGCCATTGGCGGACAAGGCAAAAGAAAAGGCGTATGCGCACTTGGAGACCCGCATCACGACAAGGACAAACAAGCTCACGCCAGCAGTGCACAGGATCCAAGAAAATGAATCCACGGAGCAGATCAAACGCGAACAAGCCAGTCGCGCGCAGGAGGAGCAACGTCGGTTGAGGGTGCATCTAATCAGACAGGTCAATGAACTATCCGCACAAACCGAACGCATGCAAGTATAACAACATTGTGATCGATTGAGTACTGACGTGTTTTCGCTTTATAGACATACGTTGACCATCTCCGAGGTCCGGAAGGATGGATACTCGAGCTACGGGTACTCGGGCTACTCAGGTTTGACGTCGTATTATTTCTATGCCTCGCCGTCGTGCTCATGATGTGTTCCAGCATCTACTAGCTATCGCATCACAGGCGCGCGGGCGTCACATCAAGAGCCAACGGCGGTGTACACGGTGCATGCGATGAACTTGACTGAGGAAGATAAGCAACAGTTACGGCTTAATCCAAGTGCCATCCCTTCCCCGCAATTTAGGTACAAACATACATTCAATTTGCCGTTGGGCCATTCCATAATGTGGGTTTGCCTCCTCTTGAGTTGATTTCGCTGAACTCAACTCTTTTTCCGCGTTCGAATTAGGCACGCGCAACTTCTTGAGTCAGACAAGCTCTTAATGGTCATTGCTGATCGCTCGGGGAACTTGTTTGTCTATCTCGATGGCCTCGCGAGTATTGCTGGCGCCGTAGCACGTGGGCGTGGGAAACCCCTGAATCGTGAAAAGATTGGGCAGGACTTTTTGTTGGCATACGACGAGGCAAAGAAATTGCTAGCAGTCGTCTCGTCAGAAAAGGCATGTACTCGCTTGCGTTGCTGTGGTTGCGTCGTTATTGATATCCCGCATTCACAGCTCCAGTTGCATGTTTTCGTGTTCGACGACGTGCGCGGTTTTCAGGCATTGGGAAGTGCGATTGACCTGCGTCAATGGTATGCCAACGATGCGTTGTCTATTCGTCGCGCATGCTTTGTGAGCGGAAGCGAAGAATTGGCCCTTGTCGATTCACTGGCGCAGGCAAGGGTGTTTTCTCTGGTGACCCTCCAGTTTCGGTACGTCCGTCTCTT